>PVJA010027682.1:0-28349 GCA_004027025.1 Myocastor coypus | reverse complement strand
AAAAAAAAAAAAAAAAAAAAAAAAAAAAAAAAAAAAAAAAAAAAAAAAAAAAAAAAAAAAAAAAAAAAAAAAAAAAAAAAAAAAAAAAAAAAAAAAAAAAAAAAAAAAAAAAAAAAAAAAAAAAAAAAAAAAAAAAAAAAAAAAAAAAAAAAAAAAAAAAAAAAAAAAAAGCAACAACAACAAAAAAAAAACCAGTGTTTAGTCTTTTATTATTAGCAAATATTCATTATTTTCATTTTTTTAGTTTAAAAGATGAAAATACATAATGCTTTACAAAGTATAAGTGAGATGTTATCTGTTAAAATATTTAAAGGAAAAATGAAAAAAAATTGAATAAAATAGATATTTATCCAACTTCACATTTTTTCCTATAGCTAGGCTTGGTGGTACACACCTGGAAAAACCTACACTCTGGACATTGGAGGACACCTGGAAACCTCAGGAGACATCCAAAAATTTACACTGGATGCTTCAAGGACTTTGCCCATTAAAGTCCAAGATTGCCATAGAACTTCAACAACAAATAATTTTTTTTTTTTTTTTTTTTTTTTTTTTTGAGGCAGGGTCTCACTATGCAGTTCAGGCTGGCCTTGAGCTCAGTTTTGTAGCTCAGGCTGCTCTCAAACTCGCACTGATTCTCCTGCCTCAGCCTCCTGAGTGCTGGGATTACAGGTGTGTGCCACCACGTCCGGCTTACAAATAATTTTTTAAAATCTATCTATCTATCTATCTTTCTTTCTTTCTTTCTTTCTTTCATGTATTTAATACAGGATCTATAGGGTCTTACTACACAGATCAGACTTGCAGTAATCCTCTTGTTTCAGCCTACCAAGCACTGGAATTACAGGCACAAACCATCATGCCCAGTCTCAATTTCTGTCTTAGCGTGCCCCATAAAGCATGGCATTCTGGGGATCAAACCTGGCACCCTGTGTCTGCCTAAGCAGGCACTTTAATTCACTAAGCTATCTGGCCAGTTCTTTCTTTTCTTTTCTTTCTTTCTTTCTTTCTTTCTTTCTTTCTTTCTTTCTTTCTTTCTTTCTTTCTTTCTTTCTTTCGTATTGTTCTGTGTTGGTGCCGAAAGAAATGATGAGAAGACCAGATGAATAAGCTTCAGAGGACTCAATGAGACTTGTCTCCCTCAAAGTGAGCCCCGAGCTGCAGAAACAGCTCACTTTTATTGAGGGCTACAAGAAGGCTATGGAATGTGCAAGACTACTTTACAGATTACAAATCACTATGTTTTCTACCATTTGCCTAACACTAGGTTCATATAGGTGCTAACAGATAACCAAGGAGCCGGGGAGGTGACAACCTTTAACATCCCAAGCAAGAGATCAAAAAACAGGGCACCAGCAAAGGAAGCTGCTATCTGCAGGTGTAAATCCCAGCTTTCCGGGACATACAACAGACAACAGCCCTCCCTGGGCTCTGTTTCTTGTTTTCTGCTGCTCAGGATATCAATTGGACATATTGCTATAATTCCCCGCTTTTGTTTTATGCTGAAAGTTTTTGAAGTATTACGGTTAGTACTGCAGATTTCTTTCTTTTTTTAAGAATATTTATTTATTTATTTATTTATTTATTTATTTATTTATTGTTTCGGAACCTTTATTTGTTCATTCACCCATTTTTATGGCCAGCTCAGCCAGCCCCAACGGCAGGGCTGGCGCAGCATGTGGTGCCAGGGATTGAACCATGGACCCTACAGCCACCTAAGCTTTCCCAAGCAGGCACTTTAGACCACTGAGCCATCCCGCTGGGCCCCAGTACTGCAGATTTCTGGTCCATCACTTGTTGCTGGGCCCATCCTCATCGCCAGGCTAAACAGGATATACAAAAAGCACAGAGACAACATACACAAATAACTACCATACTTCCACTAAACCATGAAGTAACAAAAAGGATTAAGGCTTTCAATACCACTAGAGATGCTTTGTAGCAGATCAGTGCCAGACAATTCTGACAATTGTTTTACAAAAGTATTATCAATATGTTGCCGAAGAGACAGGATCTCAGCGGTAATATTACCATGATGCAATAAATGTCTTTTTATATTTTCCCATGGGAAATGAGTTTGATTCCATGGAATGGGAGCTATACAAAATGAAGAGGTATTCCAGTCATTATTTAAATGGAGTTGGCGGGCTGGGGAGATAGCTCCGTGGCACAAGTGCCTTCCTGGCAAGTGCAAGGTCGTGAGTTTGAACCCCAGTCCCGCAAAAAAAAATAAATAAATAAAATAAAAAAATAAATGGAGTTGGCTTTGTAGATTAACAATTTGATCTCCTAACATAACAGCATGTTCTTAGTATTTAACTCTGAGTCTATGTGTTCTTCAGAAGTCCATAATTGTTCTGAGTCCTTGTGCCACTGCTACACAAAATGAACAGTTTGTACACCTTGGTTCAATGCTACTCCAGCGGTAGCAGTTGTGGCTGTGATGGCTATTATTCCTAGGATTATGGCTATCACAAGTTCAGTCATTCTTTTTGTTCTCTTCTTTAACACCTCCAGCAAATGTTGGAACAGCATTATGGAAGGGAACCTTGCCACGGGCGATGTAGGTGTACTGGAAGCCAGGTTCGGGTCCTTGCCCTGAGAATATAGATGCTATCCCTAGAAAAATTAAGGCTAATAGAAGAGTTTAGACATGTATATAAAGAACAATGGTGACATGTAATGGTATAGTTAGAAGGATTCCAATAACTAGGTCCTACAAGCAATAGGTAAGGGAGGCGAACACATGCCTGAGTAAAATGAGTTGTGTTCCTTTTAAATTTTAGATCTAAATTATGGGAGGAGGGGCTGGGGAGATAGCTCCGTGGCACAAGTGCCTGTCTGGCAAGTGCAAGGTTGTGAGTTCAAACCCCAGTCCTGCAAAAAATAAATAAATAAACAAACAAACAAACAAATAAATAAATAAATAAATAAATTATGGGAGGATTAATTCCTCCATGTTTAACCTTTCCAGGCTGACATATGAATTAATGAGGTAACTAACTTCTAAAGATGATTTTGAATTGGTCCCTCAGAAACATGAGGGACACTAGGGAACATTCCTTATCCATGCCACAGTATTGTTTCATTGGCATATTTAGTGTTAGTATAAATCTCATCACTGCCATTCCATTTCCATCTTAACTCCTTCCCTTCCACAATCTGGGCTAAGCCATAAGGGCTCCAATCTATGACGCTTCCACTGGAAGTATTAATACCCGGGCTGCCTCTCCTCTACAGATTTCCCAATGTACCCAATCACTGAGATGAGCAACATTGGTATTCTGGCAGGGTGGCAGACATTTCATCAGCATCTATACCTTTAAAATTTTTTCCTTGGAGAAGAAAAAGTCCCTTTTTTCCTCCTTTACCCACAGTGTTATTATTTACTATAGATAACTAGACTCTTGTGCTTGCTTTTAAGCAATGCGCTCTATTCCCAATACGAATAGGTCAGCCTTCTACTCCGATCTCATAAAATGGAATTTTGGTTCCTTCTGCTGGCACTGCTGGTCCCCAGACATAATAAGGGCTGCGTAGCCAGGAACTTTTATTTACTTTATGGTTATGCTAAAGTCCCACCAGTGAACTCCTTTATTGAGTGGTGGATTTGAAATAGAAGTCCAATACCTTTAAAATTACCTTTAATACTTACCAGAAGTGACAACAAAGCCACCATAGCAAGAAACAAGTTGGTACTATCTTTTTTCTCAAAATATTTGCATTTGCTCATTTTCTAGGCTTTGTCTTTGGATTTGTACCCAAATCACCTTTTCAGTTTCTCTTTTGTCCAATGACGGTCTGCAGGAGATGTCTGGCAGTTATTTTCTTTTAAAAAAATTTAACGTAAATAGAACTTTCTGAAGAATTAACCTAGGTATACACATGTGAGTTCACATGGTATCTCCCCCTTTTTTGTTTAATGAGCATTTCTTTTAAATTTTTATTAGCTCATTTTTTTTAATTGTCCATGGATATTTTAATATTTAAGTCTCTATAGAATATTAACAGGTAAAAGTTACATATTTTTACACAGAAATTGAGAAATCAACACCATATTTAACATTACAGTAAGACAATCCTGATGACATTTTGTGATATACTTTAAATATTTTTGTTTTGTTTTGGCATAACACTTTTAATCAATCATCTCTATTTTAAACACAAAAAATATTTTTAAATTAGTCAACCTTTTTTTTTTTTTTTTTTTTCAGTCAACCTTAACTTAGACATATATCACAAATTTTTTGTAAAAGGCAGAAGTTTGAATTTGAGAAAAAGTCTTATCCCAATAAACAACCTTTGTTTTACATGTTGAAAGACCTGTATACCTGGAATCATAAATGCATTTAATATATCATGAGATTAACAACAGTGAATTGTGATACTCGTATGAAGACCTTTGTTTTTTAATCTAGTTTTGTATGAAAACCACCTTTAAAAAGAAAATCTCACTGTAGCATTTTGAAAAACTGTATCGTTTAACCAATGACTAATTAATTTATTGAGGGAGTCTCCTAAGAGACTATTGAGATTATTGGGAGCTCCTCATTAATGAATAAAAAGGTTCGTCACACCTCTTATTCATCAATTGGACTCCTCTCTAATAAATTTTTTCCACTCTAGGGAATGTTTATTAGATTAACTTAAACCTTATGATATATTATATATAAATCAATTTTAATATCACTTTGACTATCCGGCAATTTAGGAAAAAGCATGCTTTTAAGTCTGTATCTCAAATTGTACTTAAAACAAAACGTCAGAAAAAAAACAAAAATAAATAAAGAGGAACAGCTGTTCATTGAAAGACACACAAACACATAAACACACAGACACATAAACATCTGTAAAATTAAGAGTGCACTCAAATTTTTGGCCAAATTTATAAGTAGACTAGTAAGATTTTATTATTTGTGAAGTATTAGAGATCTCTTATTTGAAAAATTTGGAAGGAATAAAATATTTTCGTTATAATTAATGTGCATAAAAAATAATTAATGCGAATATTTTATGATTACATTTTGTTATCACCTATTTAGACCTTATATTTCCATTGGGTCAGTTCCTTGAAGAGGTCCCAGGCTGGATCTAGCCTCATTGCACTTAACTTCTCTTTTAGATCTGGCTTTGTGTTGCAGTCTGACAGTACACTCTGATACCCAAATAGGTTGTTTAGCATTCTCTGGAAAAACACAAGCACACCCTCCACCCCAAGTTAGTAACGGACTGAGTCCCTTCCATAGTCCTGTGTGGAAATCTCTCCTTTTTTTTTTTTTTTTTAAATTTATTTTATTTTTTTTCTTGTTTCCGAACTTTTGTTTGTTTATTTATTTTATTTTTATGGCCGGCTCAGCCTGGCCCCAGGGCAGGGCTGGCACAGCATGTGGTGCCGGGGATCGAACCGAGGTCCCTGAAGCCGTCCAAACTTTGCTAAGCAGGCGCTTTAGACCACTGAGCCATCCCGCTGGGCCCCGGAAATCTCTCCTAAGGTTCTTTTTTTAGCCATTTTCTTCTTACCTGGTTTGTCTTTATGTTGCTGTAAAAGTTTAAAAGTTTAATAGTATATATTGACAAGTTAAGTTGGCAGGATTAACTCTCCTTCTGTTTTAACAGAACATTGACTGTATGGTGAGATTTTAGAAGAGGAAGCCCTACATTTTTTGACTTTTAACTTATCTGAAGGATAATGACAGTCAATAACACCAGAGAAATTAGTCCAAAATCAAAATGGAGCTAATTAATATTACCAAATAAAGTCTGAAAATCATCAATGGTTGATCTGAACAATTTGAGGCATGAAAATATCTCTGTGTATAAGTTGACTCAGTTATGGAGAAGTTATAGCTTGAACCCCTTTGGAGGCCACCACTAGGCCTCTTATTAGTTAAATGGAATATCAAAATCAAACAACTGTTTAAACTTTATGGTTTTTAGACATTATTTTAAATTTTTATATTTATTTGAAATATATAAAAGCCCTACTTTAAAGCACATTTTAAATTTAGGACAGTAAAACAATCTTGGGACAATGGCCTCACCTTTGTAGCTGTTCTATCTAAATGAGGCCATCCATATTTGTATTTAAAAAGGTGTTAAAATGTTTTTTCTTTAATTTTATTTATTTATTTTTAGCCCACTATTTCCTTTTTGTTATTTTAAAATTTTTAGCAAAAATGAATGACCAACTGAGCAGTATAAGAATTTGGTGTGGTTTGAACAATGGTTTGGTTGGATAGAATTATAGCTTTGATTTCTTTGTATAAACAGCGCTAACTACCCCAAACAAAACCTGCAGACCATTTAGCATTTTGGTTGATTTTACTCCATAGGTGTGCTAGGCTAGTGGCTAGCAGCAGCTTAATGGTCTTAACACTTACAAAGGGTTTTCTTGAGCCCATATTACCTCCTATAGCTTTAAAGGAATTATGGCCCTGTAGCCCAGGCCTCTGTGCATAACCTCTGTGTCAGTTATCACTCTGCTGACAATAGGGCCAGGCAATATTAATATGTTTAATATGTATAAAGAAAAGCAGCTAACTTCTATTTTTTTTTCTAACTTCTATTTTTAATAAGCAGGTAAGTTTTAATATGAAAAAGGTTTAGTAGTACATATCATAAGTAACATTTTTCCTTCATAATCACTATCCAAAATTACCAAATATACAAATACACCTTCAGCAACAATAGTACTCTTTTCTATAATCAGAGCTACAATATCTTTTAGGATAGGGCTGAAAACTCTAATTTTAATTTTGTAAGTTCCTTAAGCGGGGAGCAAAAGCTGATTTTACACAGCCATCAGATCTAAAGCTGTGCTTCCTTCTGGAAGTTGCATGGAAAAGACATGCAATCCTGTGTTTGACTGAAATTTGGGCTGGCCAATAGAAACTGTGGGTATCCCATATTGTTTATCTTTGAGGCCCTGGATGATAGGCCCCTTCTCCAGCTTCTCCGAGATTGTAAGGGTTGGCCATGCTTATCAAGTTTAGAGCGACATTCATTAGCCCAATGTTTACCTTTGCCACCTCTCAGACAAAGTCCTGGAACAGTCTTGCTATTTTTATCGCCTTTTTTCTTTTTATCTTGTCCTTCTTTGCAATCTTTTCTCATATGACCCTCTTTCCACAGTTAAAACATTTGGTATGATTTTGTTTTAAAAAAGACTGTAAGGCAGTGACCAATAAATTAGCTTTGTATGGCTCTGAGCCAATATCAGCACAGGCCTTAATATATTCTTCCAATGATGCTCCCTGTGCCTTTAAGGGACCCAGAGCCTTTTGACATTCAGTATTTGCATTCTCAAAACACAAAGTGTGTAACAATAACTTCCTTAGATCTGGTGCTCTCACTGTTTTGTATATAGCTTCCCTTAATTGGGAGACAAAGTCTACATATGGTTCCTTATTAGTTTGGAAAACCTTAGCAAATGATTTTTGAACATCCCCTGGTCTTTCCACCTTTTCCCATGCTCTCAAGCAACAAATATGAGTTTGCACAATAGCCACATCATCATATTGCAATTGGGTTTGGATACCAAGCCAGGCCCCTGACCCAGTGAGTTGATCTGATGAAACATTAAGTGGGGGGGGTTCTGTCCCCTGTTAACCCTCTCTTGAATATCTGCTTGATCTTTCCACCAAGTTCTAAACTGCAAATATTGACTTGGCTCTAAAACTGTACGACACAAAACTTCCCAATCATGAGGAATTAATCTATGTTCATTTGCTAATCCTTTTATTAATCCAATCACATAGGTTGAATGCATACCATAGGCCACAACAGCCTGCTTTAAATCTTTAATAACCTTGAATGCCAGAGGTTGGTGTTCCCACTGTACATAGCCCTGCGGAAATTGAGCATTTGGTGGGTGTTGTTGAACCACCATAGGAAAAATACCCAAAGGGGCAGAATAAGCTTCAGGATCTCCCTGTTGTCTCCCTTGCATAATAGCCTGAGATATGACACTTCTATAAACTTTTATGAGGGCTTCCTTTCTTCATATGGAGGAGCAGAAGGGCTAAAAGATGGCAGTGGGGGCTGAATTTTTGTGAACTGAGATGGAGGAACTACAGAAGTAGAGACCTCCATTTTTTCAATCAATTTAGAAATCAGTTGTGATAATTGCTTTCCCTGAGCTTGCAGCTCATAGACCTCATTCTTAGTTTCCTTTTGTTCTACATCTGCCAAATCCTCAGATTCTGAGGAGGTGGTTTGCGATGCCATAAATGTCCTTTTAGGACTCAGTTTGTTAGATTTATCTCGGCTATAGAGCATTGAGAGATCCAAAGAATGGAGAGCGCCTTCATGTAGGGGGTCTTGAGAGGGTGCAACCTTAACATAATTATGCACCACAGAGGCCCCTTGCTCTGTTTCTGTCCTTTTTTTTAAAGAAATTTTTATTTATTTATTTATTTATTTCTTGTTTCAGAACTTTTGTTTGTTTATTCACTCATTTTTATGGCCGACTCAGCCCGCCCTGAGGGCAGGGCTGGCGCAGCATGTGGTGCCGGGGATCGAACCGCGGTCCCTGAAGACACCCAAGCTTTCCCAAGCAGGCGCTTTAGACCACTGAGCCATCCTGCCGGGCCCAACAATGCCTTTTTATAAGGGAAAATAATTCCTTGAAACTCTTTGGTTTCACCTTTACCCCGGCTCCTTTGAGTACCATCATAGTAAGACAGACATACTCATTTTCTACTGAGGCGGAGTTTCCCACTACTCTGAGCTTTTGTTGGTGGTCTCGCCTACTCTGGGCGTACTTTTCCCACTCGACGAGGCCTCTCTTAACTCACCCCTGGTCGTCTTCCGTGCCCCGCGTTGCGCGCCACTTGTTGTATCGTTCTGTGTCTGTGCCAAAAGAAACGACGAGAAGACCCGATGAATAAGCTTCCGAGGACTCAATGAGACTTGTCTCCCTCAAAGTGAGCCCCCAGCTGCAGAAACAGCTCACTTTTATTGAGGGCTACAAGAAGGCTATGGAATGTGTGAGACTACTTTACAGATTACAAATCACTATGTCTTCTACCATTTGCCTAACACTAGGTTCATACAGATGCTAACAGATAACCAAGGAGCAGGGGAGGTGACAACCCTTAACACTTTCTTTCTTTCTTTCTTTCTTTCTTTCTTTCTTTCTTTCTTTCTTTCTTTCTTTCTTTCTTTCTTTCTTTTTCTCTCTCTCTCTCTCTCTCTCTTTCTTTCTCCTTTTCCAATACTAGAAATTAAATCTAGGGCTTTTACACTAACCTGTAACTTGAGCCTCCCTCCTTCCCTTCCTCCTTCTTTCCCTCTTTTTCATCCTTCTTTCCTTACTTCTTTTCCTTCTTTTTTCGTTTTCATTTGTTTTGTTTGACACAGGGTCTCACTGCAGTAATTCAGGCTGACCTTAAACTTGCAAAGATCATTTTGCCTCCCCTCCTTGTGGAGGACCGCCTGAGTAGCTCTCCTTGAAAGAAGACAGATTATCACCATTTTGGCTGAGCCTGACCCTATTTCCTTGTATGGATATGTACAGAGCTGGCTTGGACTTCTTTTTCCTTTCAGGTGGCTGTAAGCAATGTATATACATCTAGCTGAGGTGCTGGTGATAATCTTTGAAGGTGGCATGTGGGTTTCCCTGGAAACCTACACCTGCTGCTCTTTAATGTGAGACAGGACAAAGAGCCAATGCTCTGTACTGCCGGGTAAGAACGAGATAGAGGCTATGACTTCCTGGGACTTGAGAGATTACATCACAGCTGAAGCACCAGACCCTTGAAACATTAAATACTATCTCAATAGCACAATGCAAATTACTTTCTCTGCATATCCTCTCTGCATATGGCAGAGGTAAATGTAGGCCTACCTAGCCCAGCTCACAGTACTCACCTACTTCCCACAATTTTCTTCCTCAAACCACTCCTCCTTCTCCACTAAATAAAACCCTGGGTGTGACCCTGGGTTGATCTCTTGGCTCTGGAAAGCCATCTTTGTGGCTGGTCTTAGGGCCCCTTGGCTCCCCAATAATTATAAATATGTTTTAGTGTATTTATTTTCACTGTGGGTTGCACTGTGAGTGATAGATTGGAATTAACTTGGTGGGATTCCAATAATGTATCTTTGGGATTACAAATATTGACTTCTTGGACCAAAACGGAGAATCTAGAGGGGACTCCTACACTCCTGAATGCTGGGATTACAGGTACGCACATACACCTGGCTTATTTTTAATTTTGAGACAGGGTCTTGCTAAATCAATAAATTTTTCAGGCTCCTCCAGCCTTGGTCTCTCAAAGTGATGGGATTATAGGTCTGTCTTCATAAACCTGGCAGTATATTATAAAAATTTCAGGAGTGGGAAAATGATTGATTACCTAATTATGGCGTCACTCCTTGGAATGCTGAGCAGTCACAAAATTAATGATGAAAGTCACGCAATATCACAAGGGAAAAAAATATGAGTCAGGAAAGATATTTCATGAGGGCACAGTATATTACGATGAAAAAATTGACTTTGAAGCTAAAATCCCAAACTCAGTTTTCCTTTCACCATCTGTGTGGCTTTATTCTCTGGGCACCAGTATTCCCTACTGTTATCAGTAAGTGGGACAAAAAATAGTTCAAGTAGGATAGGAATGACTAGGACCTCCAAGTGACATAGGAAAGTACTGTAACTCCCAACCTGCTATATGTTCAATGTGCTGAGTTTGTGTTCCCCAAAATCAAAGAATGAATTCTAAGGAAGAAAAAGGTTATGGGTAGGAAATTCTACTGAGAGAGACAACTCTTGAGAGACACCAGGGAAAGTGGGTGGCCCATGAGCCCACTTGTCTAAGGAGGCTTTATTTTTATTTATTTATTTATTTTTTTGTCTTTTTGAGACAGGGTCTCACTGTGCAGTTCAGGCTGGCCTTGAGCTCACTTTTGTAGCCCAGGCTGGTCTCGAACTCACAGCGATCCTCCTGCCTCAGCCTCCCGAGTGCTGGGATTACAGGTGTGCGCCACCACGCCCGGCTCTAAGGAGGCTTTATAAAGGTGTGTACACAGTCACAGGTGGGTACAAGGCAGAACAAAGCTAAGTACCATCAATAAGATCACAAGTATAGCTTTGCAGTGCTGACCCAGTGAGAAAGCAAGTCACATACTAAGTGTACATGGAAAGAACAAGGGCCTTTTTTAGAAGAGATGAGTCAGGTAGGTAGTCCTGATCACCCACCTAGATGACCAGTGCCCATCTAGAATATCGATCATTATTATTTATCCCATGGGGAGGTATGTAGGTGTAGTCACTTTATCTTTGCCCCAGGCCTGTCCTTCGATGAATGCATGCATCTCCAGTCACAGCTGTAATGTGCTTTTATCTTCTGGGCTGGTTTCTTTGAGGCCCTGGTCCTTTCTGACTGCCTGTATCACTTCTACCTAACTTAGCTGTCTATCATACAGGTACAATAAGGAAAAAATGGCCAAGTATACACCTCATAGTACATAGTAAGTAGCTGCATTCATTGAAGATCATAGGACGATACCAGGAACGGGGAGATGGAGACGGGGAAACAGAGCGTAGGCCAACAGACTGGAGGGGGAAAGGGGGAAAGAGGGCTCAGTCACTCAGGCTTCCCTGATCTGTAGCATCAGACCCTGCCCATCCCAGGTGTCCTCCCACCACTGTCTCTCTGGATACTCATGAGAGTAATGCTGTTTATGACTGGATAGAGAGAAAGGCAGCCGCTCACAGCTTTCCTGTTTTGGAATTACAGAAGCATGTGTAGGGACAGGTGGCACTGGAGGTAGGGAAAAGATGAGACAAAGGCCTCACTGAGCTTTATTAACAGCGAAACTTACTAAAAGTGGAAGCAGTTTCTGCTACGGGTAGGCCCAGCTGTTAGGATCATGACAAAGACAGGAGGGAAGAGCTACTCAATTGTGCCTTGCAGCACAATTGCCTGGAAAGCCAGCTCCCCTCACCCACCTGAGCAAGTGCCAGGGTGACAGCAGACAGCCACCTAAAAGCTTCTGTTTCATATGTAAGACACTGGGGGCTGGGGAGGTAGCTCCATGGCACAAGTGCCTGCCTGGCAAGTACAAGGTTGTGAGTTCCCGCAAAAAAAAAAAAAAAAAAAAAAGAAAGAAAGCCAGGCGTGGTGGCGCACGCCTGTAATCCCAGCACTTGGGAGGCTGAGACAAGAGGATCGGTGTGAATTCGAGACCAGCCTGGGTTACAAAAGTGAGCTCAAGGCCAGCCTGAACTGCATAGTGAGACCCTGTCTCAAAAAGACAAAAAAAAAAAAGAAAGAAAGAAAGCAAAAGGTGGGAAGGACTAGGTTAGGACTAAAGAAATCCCCAACTGGGGAATGGGTTAGACACATGACCCCAAGATAAGAGCCTCAGGGCTTCCAGCTCTGATTCTCCCTCCCAAGTCAGGATAACTATTTACCCTATTTCTTTTCCATCTGTTCTCCCCAGAGAAACTGCCTTTGTTATATTAAATTTTGTCTTTTTTAGTTCTATAGTGGCCCCAGTTGTAGGATCAGAGGGAACTGTTTGCAGCAGAGCACTGGCGTGGTGTGACTGGCATGGTGAGCTGTCCACCTGGGTGTAACCCATGGACATTCCCAGGGGTGCCACAGCATTTGCAGTGGAACCCAAGGGAGGCAATGGCGTTCCTTTGTTTCTAACTGTGCTACTAGTGAGATGAGACTGCTAACTACTCTGCAGTTTCATTGTGAAAAGGATAACTGAGCTCCTTCCTGACAAATGATGTGGTTCATGGCAGCTAAGTTGGGTAGGAATATTGTAGGCAATCAGACAGGGCTGGCACTTGGAGGAGTCAGTGCATTGCAACTGAGGGGAAGGCGCCTCTGTTGAGGGCCAGACCTCGAGACAAGAGATGAGAGGAATGCACCTACATACTTCCCCTAGGGATTAACAGCGGCGACTGGTATATTCTATGTAGGTATCCATCACTCTGAAAACCAGAAAACGCCCCTGGCCCACCCGCTCCTGGAATAGCCCCTGTTGTTTTCATGCCCACTTGCTACATGACTTGCTTCCCCACTTGATCCTCAATTCATCAATATTACCTGTGTAGTTCTGATTGTCATTTTATTGGTTGAGCATAGTTTTGCCCCACCTCATGTCCACCTTGAGACTTCCCATTTTCCCCCACCTCACCTTATGGTTTTGCTCTATAAAAAAAAAATCTCTAGCCGGGTGTGGTGGCGCATGCCTGTAATCCCAGCACTTGGGAGGCTGAGGCAGGAGGATCGGTGCAAGTTCGAGACCAGCCTGGGCTACAAAAGTGAGCTCAAGGCCAGCCTCAACTGCATAGAGAGACCCTGTCTCAAAAAGCAAAAAAAAAAAAAAAAAAAAAAAAAAAATCTCTAGAAAAGGCAGCGTCTTTTTCAGACAGTAGGTTTCTTTCCCCAATAAAATATTTTGCTCTTAACTTCCATTGTTCTTAACATTCATTCTTTGATTTTAGAGAATACAAACTAACCAGATGTCTAGCGGGTTAGGAGTTTCTTTCCTCAATGTTAATGTCAGCATTAACAGTGTTTAGCTATCGCAGCCACAAACAAAATGTAGCCCTGGGGCCTGGCAGGATGGCTCAGTGGTCTAAAGCGCCTGCTTGGGAAAGCTTGGGCAGCTGCAGAGACCGCAGTTCGATCCCTAGCACCACATGCTGCGCCAGCCCTGCCCTCAGGGTAGGCTGAGCCAGCCATAAAAATAAATAAACAAACAAACAAAAAGTTCTGAAACAAGAATAAAATAAAATAAAATTTAAAAATTCTTTTTTTTTTTTTTTTTGTGGGACCAGGGTTCGAACTCACGACCTTGCACTTGCCCAGCAGGCACTTGTGCTTCGGATCTATCTCCCCAGCCCCTAAAATTTAAAAATTCTTCGTGTTTCAGAACTTTCTTTTGTTTGTTTGTTTGTTTATTTTTATGGCCGGCTCAGCCTGCCCTCAGGGCAGGGCTGGCACAGCATGTGGTGTCGGGGATCGAACCACGGTCCCTGCAGCCGCCCAAGCTTTCCTAAGCAGGATCTTTAGACCACTGAGCCATCCTGCCGGGCCCCTTAAAAATTCTTAAAAAAAAAAAAATGTAGCCCTAAGCACACATACATGCATGCTCAGAATGGGCTTTGTTTTTCTCTTCTCTAGAGATTGGCACGCAGGAAGCTGAAGTTCTGGACCACAGGACATCAAATTTTCAAAATGTCACTCTATTTTGTGAGGTTACCCCTGCCACTCACAGCTACGCCCTGTCTTGTCCCTTAGGCTGAAGCTTCTAGTCTCAGACTTCTTTTTCTCTTCTTTTGTCCTGCCCACCCATTCGTGGAGCTCAGCCCTCATGCCTACCTCTGCCTGGAACACTGTATCCTTGATTTATCTTTAAGTATTGGGAAACTGTGAAGTGTGAACTTTATTGAGAAAAATGCTAAAATCAATTATGCACAATAGAAAAACAAAAGAGGTAAACTGTACAATCAACCTTATCAGTACTCTACAACATTGACTTCTTACAGGGTGTAGCGGCTCACGCCTGTAATCCCAACACTTGGGAGGCTTAGGTAAGAAGGACAGTTGAGAGCTCAAGGCCAGCCTGAGCTGTGGAGGGATGTCTTGCCTCAAAAACCAAAACAAAAAAAAATCGACTTTTTTTTTAAAAAAGGGGTCCCCAATTGCTGGGTGGGGTTGTTGGCATGTGTAGAGTCTCACTACTTGGGAGGCTGAGGTAGGAGGTTTGGTTCAGTTTGAAGCTGGCCTGGGCTACATAGTGAGATCCCGTCTCAAAACAAAACAAAGCCAACAAAAACATAATGTAGTTGTTATGTCCAAAATATGGTACTTTAGCTGGGCATGGTGGCTCATGCCTGTAATCCCAGCACTTGGGAGGCTGAGGCAGGAGGATCTGTGTGAGTTCGAGACCAGCTTGGGCTACAAAAGTGAGCTCAAGGCCAGCCTAAACTGCATAGCAAGACCCTGTCTCAGAAAGATAAAAATAAATAAATAAATAAACAAATAAAATTTAAAAAATGGTACTTTGGACAAGCTAAAGTTCACATATATATTTATACTTTTGGCTTAATCTTTATTTATTTTTTATTTTGGCTTAATCTAATGTCATAACAACTCAAAAAAAAATACAGTTCAGGCTTTTTAATTTTAGCATTGGAAAACAGATTTCTACATTATTCTGACTGAGAGCTACTTGGCTGAAAGCCTGCAGGATGAGCTGCTTCGAATGGGTTTGCAGAAATGATTTCTTTTTTTAAAGTAGCTCTGTCAGCTGGGAGCAGAAACAGAAAAAGAACAAAGTTGCTGAATGAGGAAGGGCTGGAGTAGGCCGTGTTGCCTGTCATCATTCTAGGCCGTGTTGCCTGTCATCATTCTGTAATTGGCATTCCGCTGCGGCAGTGGAAAATCCATAGGGCTGTCATAGCCCTTGACTCAAAAGTGCTGACTTTTCAGATCTATCTGCAAGAGCGGTACTGGTTATGATCTTATGGAAAGCAGTGGCCCTCCGAGGCTTTGCATGCACTTTTACTATACATGGCCCCTCATCGAGCAGCTGATCACAATACTCTTCTTTTCATCTGCACTTACCAGTAGAGTCAAATTGTGCATATGAAAGCCCTGTGAGAAATAAAAAGTGCTAAGAGAAAGTGGTTTATTTGCATTTAAGTGTGTGGACGTGGAATTAAAGTAGCCTGGGTTAAATTCTGGCTTTGCCACTTATTGTCATGTGACTTTACATAAGTTTCTTTAATCTATGAGGCCCCGAGTTTTACCCATTATAATACTGATAATAATATTGATCTTGGGCCTGGCAGGATGGCTCAGTGGTCTAAAGCACCTGCTTAGGAAAGCTTGGGGGGCTGCGGGGACCACGGTTCGACCCCCAGCAACACATGTTGTGCCGGCCCTGCCCTTGGGGCAGGCTGGGCCGGACATAAAAATGGATGGGCAAACAAACAAAAGTTCTGAAACAAGAAAAAATAAAATAAAATAAATTAAATTTTAAAAAATAATAATATTGATCTTAAGGGTTGTTGTGAAGGTAAAATGCATGCTACAGTGCCTGAATATAGTGAAGCGAGCAGATGATAGCTGCTAATGTTTTTGGTGTGGCCGCTATTTTTAACAATTATAACAGTAACTACATTCATGTTCATTTTATACCTTCTCTTTTTTATGAATTCTCTTTCTCTTCTCCTTCTTCCTTTTTCTTCTTTTGTTTGCTTTTTGAGACAGGGTCTTACTATGTAGTTCAAACTGGCCTTGAGCTCACCAAATAGCCCTGGCTAGCCTTGAACTTGGAATGATCCTCCTGCCTCAGCCTTCTACAATACTGGGATTACATACTTGTATCACTATGTGTGGCTAATTTTATAGGTTGATGGATAGAACTTACTTGAGATGGAAGATTTTCCTTAGCTTATGCCTGCTATTTACCTCCAGCAGATTCTTTGAGGCACAGAGATACTTGGGTGATTTTTTTTTTTTCCTTCGGGACTGCTGGGGTTTGAACTCATGACCTTGCACTTGCCAGGCAGGCACTTGTGCCATGGAGCTATTTCCCTGGCCCCATTAGTGGATTTTTTAAAAATGTCATTTAAGGGTGTAACTAAAATTCTTAACTCCCTTCACTTAGTTGTCTAGACAGCAGGAAAAGAACGAATTCGGAAGGTTGCTGGGAGGTATTTTCTCCTCAGTAGGCATAGCTAAAAGATGTATACCTTTGGTAGATATTTTCTTGGCAAAAGTTAAAAAAATTGATAATACCAGTAGCAGTAGCTGTTCTAGGAAATGGGTGGGAAGAAACATAAAGCAATAATGTCTTTATAAGGCAACTGAGCAATATGTATTAACAACATTTACAATATTCAGCTGGGCATGGTGACACATGTCTATAATCGCAGCTGAGTTTGGAGGAACCTCTAGAGTTTGAGGCCAGCCTGTGTACATAGTGAGTACAAGGATAATCTGAACTATATAGTGAGACCCTATGTCAAAATAAAATAAAGGAAAAAAAGAAAAGATGTTGAAGATGTCCAAAGATGATTTCTTTATGAATGTTTTTCCCATAATTATTTATGACACTAATTAGACAATGTCTAACAAAAGAAATTGGTTAGCCTCTGGGCCTGGCGGTGTGAGACTGAGTGTGAGGCCAGCCTGGACTGCACAATGAGACCCTCCCTTGTTCTGAAGGGAAGAAAAGTAAAACAAAATTTCATAACAAGCAAAAGAATGGCTCACCTATGGAAGGAAAGAATACACAATTACTAAGTGTCAGGTGTGAAATTGGAAAATCTAAAACACTTTCAGATGCTAGGCAAGTAAATTAAATCTGTGGGGAACTAGGGAGTGGTACTGAGGAGAACCTCAGTACTGAGAGTTGTGTTCCACCTGACAGCATTAAAAGTCAAACGAGAAAACACAGTTCTGGCCAAGAAAAGGCACAGTGTGATTACAAATTTACCGATTTAAAACATATGTCATTGAGAACTGTGCATGGTAGTACACTTGGGAGGCTGAGGCAGGAGGATCTAGTTTAGGGCCAGCCTGGGATATATAGAAAGACCATGTCTCAGGGGAATTAAAATGAGAAGGTATCTATGGCATGCTTTGGGAGCAAGAGGACTGTTTTAGTGGTGGAGTGCTTGGATAGCAGGCATGAAGCCCTAGGTCTGATCCCAGTGCTGAAAACAAAAAACTGTGTGTGGGGAGACAGCATAATGAACGAGTTTTTTTTTTCCTTTACCTCCAGTATTTTTAAAAGTATGTATATATAGATACTGGGCATGGTTGTATGGTTGGGCATAGATACATGCGTGTAATTCCAGTACTTCAGAGGCTGAGGCATGAGGATTTCCTCAAGTTTGAGGCCATCCTGGGATACTCAGTGAATTCAAGGTTGGCCTGAACCACAGAGCTAGATGCTAGACCTTCTTAATGGAAAAAAAAAAAAAAAAAAAAAAAAAAAAAAAAAAAAAAAAAAAAAAAAAAAAAAAAAAAAAAAAAAAAAAAAAAAAAAAAAAAAAAAAAAAAAAAAAAGGCAAAAAACCGACCACCAAATAATAAATAAATAAAGATGTATGATATACCCTTTTTTTCTGTCAGATGGTCAATCTGTCTTATCCATATGGAAGAATATTTGCCAAAACAATAATAGCAAATACTTAACATAGACTTACAATGGTCTAGGGATCGTTTTAAGCATAAATATTAACTAACTTAAACATTATAGTGATGATAGATACTATCATTGCCCTTACTTTATACACAGTAAAGCTAAGATAGAAAGGTTAAATAGCTTATCTGCTTATCTTTGTCTCTGCTAACAAGTGATCGAGGTGGAATCCAAGTGAAGGCCATGCCCTCTCCCTGGCTGGCAGCGCAGGGGCCACATGATGCCTGGTTATTGTAAAGTGGGAAAACCAGCAGGAGTTCTCAGAGCTCTGGCAGCCTTCCTCAGAGAGTCAGGCAGGCCGGAAGTTGCCAAATGAGTGGGCACAGACAAGCTGGCCAAGCATAAAGAGCTTTTTCCCTGCGTTGAGAACTGGTTCTACACACAAGCTGCTTCCATAGCAGGCACCCGAACCTCAGGGTGGCGCTGGGGTTGGAGCCATGAGCAAGATCTACGGTGGCAGCCAGGGGAGAAGTGTCCTGCAAATCCTCCAAGCCCTGGAAGGGCTGGAAATGGTGGAAAAGGACAAGAGGGGTTGGGGCTCAAGCTGACACCTCAGGGACAGAAAGATCTGGACAGGATCACCAGACAGGAGGCCCCTGCCAACAAGAAGCATTAGAACAAATGATGATGGGGCTGGGGAGATAGCTCCGAGGCACAAGTGCCTGCTGGGCAAGTGCAAGGTCGTGAGTTCGAACCCTGGTCCCACAAAAAAAAAAAAAAAAAAAAAAGAACAAATGATGCTGGGTTAGTAAATACCCTCATTCACTTTTTTTTTTTTTTTTTTTTTTAATATGTAGGCTGTAATCTAGGCTCTTAGCTGCTGTGCTGTATTAAAACTAAAATGTTTAGCCTTGAGTTTCTTGTATCTTTTATTTTCTTTGTGCATGGTTATATGTTTATAGGAATTGAACCCTGGCCTTTGCACTTGGCTATACCTCCAGCTTTATTTAGTTATTTAGACACTGTCTCACTGTATCTCAGGCTGGCCTCAAACTTGTTGCAATCCTCCTGCCTCAGTCTCCTGGGTACTAGGATTATAGATGTGGGCTACCACACCTGGCCTTGTTTGGGTTTTGTTTTTTTAGTCATGGGAATTGAACTCAGGACATTGAGCTTTCCTGGCAGGCACTGTGCCACTGAGCTATATATCCTTGGCTCCCTGGTTTTTTAAGAAATTTTTTTTTTAATTTTTTATAAGTAGCTTTTCTGGTGTTTGTTTGTTTGTTTCTGGAATCAAACTCAGGAGCTTATGCTTAGCATGCAGGCATTGTGTTGCTGAACCGTAGTCCCAATCCACTTTTTATTTTTAAAAATTTACTTATTTATGTATTTATTTATTTATTGATAAATCACTAAGTTTGGGCTTGGCTCAAACTTGCACTTTTCTTGCCTCAGCCACTAAAAGCACTGGAATTCTAGGCATATACCATCATGCCTGGTTTTCTTTTATTGTGTGTGTGTGTGTGTGTTTCTTTTGCTTTCTAAAAATATGTGTTTAATTTTTTTCTGTAACAAACGTTTTATAATCAGAAAAAGTACAATACTTTAAAATGCCCATTTATCACGAAAGTGTGCACTGCTTTTGGCTTCTCTGATTACTGTTCTCTATTAGTAAAATTAGTTTTTCTTGTGGGCTGAATCCTTAGGCCCCAAGAAAATGAAAACTAGGACAAGTAAATTTTATGGTGGTAGAAGGAAGAGACAAGAAGTAACAAGCACTGTGCATGGGACTGCAGAGGAGCACAGAGCCAGATGTGGGTAGGAGCAGGTCTACCAGGGCAGGCAGTGCTTGGAGGCAGAGAAAGCTGTCCCTGCAAACCCAAGCCTAATCTAAAATATGATGGCACAGTTCTCTTCTGAAGTGCTTAAAACGTTTTTTAACTTAGTTTACAAATATTTGTTAGATCCCTCCTCGCTAGGCTTGGTCAGGCATACGGAGCCAGTCTTTTAATAAGGAACTTAAGGAAATGTGGAACTGTAACGGTCACAGGAATAAAGACTGCTGACGGAGAGGTGAAAGCTGGGAGAACACGATTTATCCAACCTGGTCTGACATCCTGCTAAATGTTGTGCTCTGTTCTAGGTGCAGGGACATTAGCAAATGAGGAGTCAGACACAGCTCCTGGCTTCAAGGAATTTACGCTGTAACATCAGAGACACAGAACTATCTATAACTTAATCCAGTGGAAAGATGGAAAAGGGGAAAAAGGTTTCTGCTCAGTTTATACCCTGCAAAGCCAGGCTCCTCAAACTGTGTAAATCAGCACTGGAAAAGAATACACGAGGTCAGTCTGACTTTGAAACACAAACATATAGTCTGAGAAAAGAAAGCCAGCAGTGTGTTACAAGAATCCTCCAGGGTTCATTAAAAAAATTAAACACATATTTTTAGGTTGATTGGAATGATTTAGTAGAAAGTCTAGGGTCTGGGGAGATAGCTCAGTGGCCTAACTGCCTGCCTGGCAAGCACATTGTCCCAAATTCAACCCTGGTACCACATGCTGCATAATTGTAATCCCAGCAGTTGGGAGTCTGAGGCTGGAGGATCTTTGCTAGCCTAAGGTCATCCTGATCTACACATTGAGACTCTATCTCAAAAAAAGAAGAATTAAGATGTGTTAAGTACATGTCACATGTACCAACTCCCCATGATAAATGAATGCAGTCATCCCCACAAACATGTACTAATAAAAACAGTAATCACTAAGCGGACAACCATCACAGAGACTTCAGACATCTGTGAGAAGAGCTGTGAACCAATGGAAGTGGAAGCCCAATTCAAGAGCCTTGCAGAGCAAACGAACGTGAAGAGGTAGAAATGGTAGACTCTGCTTAAACTGGAAGCTCAGTTGAAGGGTATGAGGAGTTTGGAGGAGATGCAGGTTCCCGGGAATGTTTCATGAGACTGACTTTCATTTTATTTGTTTCAAAGTCAGGCTGCAATGGGTTGTATAGAAGGATGTAGGAGGGAGACAGAAAATGGAAATACAGGAGATAAATGGAACACTAATGGCATAAATTCCTTGAGGAAGCAGAGGGGAAGAGAGCTTTGCCTGATAACTGACAGAATTAATCTTGACTAAAAGGAATATTTCCTCTAAGCTGGGAGGGAAAAGTTTTACCCAGAAACGTACACAAGATAAGGATGGATTCAGTTATACATGTGTTTATAGATGCAGGGCCTACAGGTTAAATAAGTCTCCACTCATCACACCAAAGGCCCAATTTTTTCTGTGAGCTGGGAAATGAGGTCATCTTTTGAAAAGAGAGGATGTTAGTGTAAGTTTGGAATGCTAAGTGGAGCATTTGGAGTGGTTTTAAACTCTAATTTGAAATTTAAAATTTGATATTGTTACTAGTCCACAGGTATAATTTTCTACATCTGTGCTTAGAATATAGTAGTGGAGAAACCAGCTTGACTGCTCCAGGGTTAGGAGTTCATGGATTGTGTGTGCAAGCACCAAAGAGAGGCGGTTTGATGGTGGGGCCCAGGCTCCACAGGAAGGAAGTGCTGTGGGAGAGGGCAGCGAGACCTGGAGGTGGCTCCGAGGCTAAGAGGCAGGTGTGACCTTGGCGAGTGGAGGAATAAGAAATCAACAGGCCATGGATCCACGACTTCAAGGCTTCAGAGATGACACCTAACATTCAGGTGCACACCTATAATCCCAGCACTCGGAAGGCTGAGGCAGGAGGATCCTTGTGAGTTTAAGACCAACCTGGGCTACAAAGTGAGCTCAAGGCAGCGTGAACTGCTTAGTGAGACCCTATCTCAACAGACAAAAAAAGAGAATAAACTTGGAGCTGGGGATGTAACTCAACAGCACAGCGCCTGCCTGACAAGTTCAAGGTCTTGAGTTTGATTCCCGGTATATTCCTCCCCCAAAAAAGAATGAATTCATTTGAAAGATAATTCAAATGTAGCTAGAATTACTATTATTATTATTATTATTATTATTATTATTATAATGGGTATTGAACCTAGGGCCTTTGTACTAAGCTATATGTACAGCCCTTTTCGATTTTTATTTTGAAACAGGGTCTCACTAAGCTGGGCTTGAATTGCAGATTTTCCTGGTTCAGCCTCCTGGCACGCTGGAATTATAGGTATATACTGTGAGGCCTGGCTATAAAATTCTACTCAGCAGCCAGTAAGTATCAGAACTCTAGCAATGGATTTAATCACTATGGGTTGATTACCACAATAAAAGTAGTTGCTTGGGTTTTTGGACAGGGTCTCACTCTGTAGTTTAGGCTGGCCTTGAACTCCTAGTGATTATAGGAGTCCACCACCATGTCCAGTGTGTTTGTTTTAAATCACTTAATCCTTCTCATTAAAGTTGCAACAATTTTGACAAAAAGTATCCCTCTGAAGTCTGAATATATTATCTTTAAAAGGGTGAAGGGTGAAGAAAGTAGAGTTTATGTTCTATATATTTTACAATAAGAATATCTGGAGGGCCCCCATTCAGGACCCCTCCTATCTCTCAGGAGGTATTTCTATTTCCTATTCCTTTTCCCTGGTAAATTTCCTACTTTAATATATATATTTATATATATATTTATATTTAATATATTAAATAATATATTTATAAATATATTTATATAAATATATATTTATTTATATTAATATATATTTTATTTATTTATATATATATATATATAAATTGACATAGTTTGGGGAAGTTTTGTGGAGCTGAATGTTTCTTGGCTCAGTGTGGGTGTGGTACAGCTAGAAACAAAGGAGCCCAAGGAGTCCCTCTCTTCCCTCCACTCAGCGGTCGATGCCACATCCCGCTTATGATTATCCGTGCTAATCCTGAAATAGGGAAGCTGGGTGAGCCACTTCCTTTCTTTCCATTCAACCACAAACACATCGCTACCCTCATGATCAACCAGGTTTAAATTTAGGAGGCCATGTGGATTGATGACATCATAGAGCAAGAGAGACAGAGGCAGAGAAAGACAGACAGACAGGCAGACAGACAGACAGTAGGGGGTCCTTGTGTGAGTGGTGGCTGACCCTATAGATACTGGAAGCCTAAGTTGTTAAGCCCCCTTCTCCCTTCCCGCTGAGTCCTTTTTCCTTTCCCTGTGCCCTTCTCCCTGGTCCTGGTACCGACCATGATCATCAATGAATGCAGCTACTTACTAACGTACTGTGATGGAAATTTTAAAAATTTAAAAATCAGTTAGCAGTTTGACACCATATTAGGACAAAATAAGATCACGCAGCTCTCCATACAGCTGGTCTATTAGACTCAGTCAGGCTTGCCTGATTATGCCCAGCTGCAAACCAGGGCTAACCTGACCCAGCTCAGCATGACTGCACCCAGCTGCGCAGCCTGTGCACCCAGCTTTAAACATATCTTGCTAACTTGTTTCAAGCACTTTCTTCTGTCCAACCACAAAGAATAACTGACACTACTCAATAAAGAATTCACAAGGGCCAATGAGATCTTTCAGTGGACTAAGTGCCTGCTTAGGCAAGCACAGGGATCAGGGTTTGCCACTCCAGCCCCCCACGCTCCCACATCCCCCAGGAGTGCTGAGCCAGCCAAAGAGACTGGGCATGGTGGCACTTGCCTGGAATCCCAGAGCTGGGGAGGTTGAAAACAGAAAGATTACTATGAGTTCCAGGCCAACCTAGGCTACAAAGTGAGCTCAAGGCCAGCCTGAAGTGTGTGGTGAAAACCGTCTCAAAAAAAAAAAAAAAAAAAAAAGGCTTTTTGTATCTTCCACTTGCCAAACCTAAGCCCAGAGCAGGCTCTTGGCTGGTGCTTTGGAACAATCCTCATGAGCTGGTGGGTATAATAAGGTCAGCTGCCTTCCAGCTCCTTGGTTCATAGCACTTTCTATTCGCTTCCATACTGGGCTCCAAACAGTACTACCAGGTGTAGGCTTGACTATCTTTCTTTGTACATAAGAATCTGGACTATTTTTGGCCCACTTAGCTAGAACACGTGGCTTCAGGTGCCTGCTGTATTAAAGCCACTACTGACAACCACAGTTGCCATATCTTTTGGTTTTTGACAAATAACTCTTTTGAGTAGAATAGTTATATATAAATGATCTAATGAAAACATGAACATTATTAAATATCACAACCGTATAACAAATTAATTCCCCACCTAAAGGAGTTCTTCCTGGAATCATGGTTTTGTGCTTTGGATTTCTTTTTATGAAAAAAATTTGGCATACAGCTCAGACTTGTGGTGATCCTCTGTCTTCAGCCTCCCCACTGGTGGGATTACAGGCATTTGCCACCATGTCCAGACTCCTTTGTTGGATCAGCTCATCCTGGGGATGGGGCCAGTGCGGCATGCAGGACCAGGAATTGAATCCTGGTCCCTGTGCTTGCCAAAGCAGGTGCTTAGTCTGCTGAGCTATCTTGCTGGCCCTGTGCTTTGGGTATTGATGTATTATTTTGAGTACTTCAGAGAACTTTTTTAGACAGGGCACTACTATGTACTTTGGATAAGCCTTTAACTGAATGTATAGCTACTCCAGGCTGTCCTTAAACTCTGTCTCCCTCAGCCTCCAAGTGCTCAGATAGATTACAGACATTTTTTCACCATGCCTAGCAGTTGAATTCTTTTTTCCTCTGTACTAAAAATACTCAAGTGCTGCACATGGTGATGCTTGTCTGAAATCCCAGTACTTGGGAGGCTGAGGCATGAGGATCTTGAGTCTGACAGAACAAGTTCAAGACCAGTTTGAACTATATAGCAAGACCCTGTTTCCAAAACAAAATAAAACTCTTCAGAAATTCATCTGATCTAGGGTAATTAATCATCTCAACAATTTGAACTAACCAAATGACTTTTTACTGGAAATCCCTCATGATAAAATAAAATTCCATCATCTCATAGGAAAATAATAATGAAAAGAAACATTTTTAATTTTAGATTTTAAGAAAATGTACCTTTCTTAACTCTTGTCCTTCTAAAACTAAAAAATACAACTCGAGTAGTTAATTGTTTACTAAATGCTGCCTTTTTTGGTGAGGGAAGTCAGAAAGGTGGCGTTGGCCACACGTGTCTTTGTGCCAAAGCTCAGATTCTGGCAGCACTGTCATTATCTCTCTGCCTCCCCTATGTTGAGCATCTTGAAGTTAGAGTGCCAGAGCCTTACATTCTTAGAACCCAAATGTCTATCGCACACATAATATTCTTCTTCTTCTTTTTTTTTTTTTTTTTTTTATTGCGGGACCAGGGTTCAAACTCATGACCTTGCACTTGCCAGGCAGGCACTTGTGCTACGGAGCCATCTCCCCAGCCCCTTTTTTTTCTTTTAGAATTTATTTTATTTTATTTTTTTCTTGTTTCAGAACCCTTGCTTGTTTATTTATTCATTTCCATGGCCGGCTCAGCCTGCCCTGAGGGCAGGGCTGGTGCAGCATGTGGTGCCAGGGATTGAACCGCGGTCCCTGCAGCTGCCCAAGCTTTCCCAAGCAGGCGCTCTAGACCACTGAGCCATCCTGCAGGGCCCTCTTCTTCTTTTTTTTAAATGTATTTTGTGGGCCAGTGAGATGGTTTGGTGGTCTAAAGTGCCTCCTGCTTAGGAAAGCTTAGGCAACTGCAGGGACCCCAGTTCGGTCCTCAGCACCACATGCTGCGCCAGCCCCACATCCAGGGCAGGCTGAGCCAGCCATAATAAAAAAATAAATAAATGAAAATGTATTTGGTACAGAGTCTCACTGCATAACTGGGACTCATAGTGAACCTCCTGCTTCAGCTTCCCCAGGGCTGGAATTCCAGGCATGTGCCACCATGTCCAGTCTCGGTGGCCTGCTTGGTGTGCCCCAGAGCAGGGTCCACAAGGCATGTGATACTGAGGATCAAACCCTGGTTCTTGAGCTTGCCTAGGCAGGTGCTTAAACTGCTGAGCTATCTCTGTGACCAACACACATAATATTCTTAGTACAATCCTTTATTTGGTATTGGGTGTTGAATCCAGGGTCTTTACACTGAACTGCATTTCTATCCTGTTTTTATTTAGGCACAGGGTCTTTTTTTTCTGTCCTTTTGAGACAAGGTCTTGCTATGCAGTTCAGGCTGGCCTTGAGTTCACTTTGTAGGCCAGGCTGGTTTGAACTTGGAATTATCTTTCTGCCTCAGCTTCCCGAGTATTGGGATTACAGGCATGCACCACCATCCCCAATTTAAGACAGGGTCTTAAAAACCCACTGAATTGCCCAGGCTGGATTTGAATTCCCAGTCTTCTTGCATCAGCCTCTCAGAGTTCTGGGATTATGGTATGGTTCACCATGCTTACATTTGACTTATGCTACTTAAAGCCTAAAAGGTGAAGATTATTTAAGCAGAAGTGTATCACATGATTAATGGATTCCCTTAAATTTGTAGATTGCATCACTTGTTAAGTATTTAGAAATTAAAATTCTCAACATTTTAAGTTTAGGGCCAGGGCGATAGCTTAGCAGTGTAAGCACCTTCCTTGCAAGTATGTCTTGAGTTTGATACCTGGTACCAAAAAGAAATTAAGTTTAAATAATAGTCAAATATAAATAGCCAGTGGGGCCCGGCAGGATGGCTCAGTGGTCTAAGGCGCCTGCTTGGGAAAGCTTGGGCGGCTTCGGGGACCGCGGTTTGATCCCCGGCACCACATGCTGTGCCAGCCCTGCCCTCGGGGCAGGCTGAGCTGGCCATAAAAATGAGTGAATAAACAAATAAAGGTTCTGAAACAAGAAAAAATAAATAAAAAATTAAAAAATATATATATATATATAAATAGCCAGGGGCCAGGGAGATAGCTCAGGGGCACAAGTGCCTGCCTGGCAAGAGAAACGTTCTGAGTTTGATCCCTGGTTCCACCAAAAAAAAAAAAAAAAAAAATCTATATCTATATCTATATATCTATATATCTATATATCTATATATCCATATATATAGATATCTCCAACTGTAGTGGTGCATGCCCATAATCTCAGCACTAGGGAGGCTGAGGCAGGAGGACTGTTGTGAGTTTGAGGCCAACCTGGTCTACATAGTGAGTTCATGGCCAAGCTACTTTAGGTAGCAAGACCCTGTCTCAAATAAATCAAAACAAAAAAACCCTGAAAAACAAGAAAACAAATGGACTTTTGATTGCAAAGTATTGATAACCAGATGAAATGAGTTTAAGCAAGAAATGGAATGCTGGTTCACACGGCTGGACTTTGAAAAGGGCAGAGGTAGAGTTGTCTGCATGCATGACCGGTACCAAGAATTTGGATATTATCTAAGAATTCTTTTCTTTCTCTTCACCAGTCATCTTTGTTTTTCTCTCTGTGTTGGCTTCAGTCTTTTTTTTTTTTTTTTCTTGTTTCAGAACTTTTATTTGTTTATTTTTTTATGGCTGGCTCAGCCTGCCCTGAGGGTAGGGCTGGCGCAGCATGTGGTGCCAGGGATCGAACTGTGGTCCCTGCAGCCACCTATGCTTTCCTAAGCAGGCGCTTCAGACCACTGAGCCATCCTGCCAGGCACCTTTAGTCTTTCCAAGTTGCCATCACTATAGTTCAGTCATAGCTTCCAGTGGCCCTGGGTTTGTACTCTTTTAACGAGAGAGAGATTCAGTTGGAAAAATCTCAAGAGGCTCTCACAGTGTGATTGGAATCTCCTGGCTTTTGGTTCTCCTGGCTGGCTATGACAAAATGTTATTAGGGAGCTCATTCTAAAAATGGGCTTAAAATAAAAATAAAAATAAAAATAAAAATAAAAATGGGCTTGTCAAATATATATATATATATTTATTTATTTTTTCTTGTTTTTGTTTATTCACTCATTTTTATGGCTGGCTCAGCCTGCCCAGAGGGCAGGGCTGGCGCAGCATGTGGTGCCAGGGATCGAACCGTGAACCGTGGTCCCTGAAGCCTCCCAAGCTTTCCCAAGCAGGCGCTTTAGACCACTGAGCCATCCCGCCAGGCCCCCGGGCTTGTCAAATAAATGTAACTGGGTTCTGGGGCTGAGCTCAGGTCCAAGATGTCTGATTGAAAACCTACGGGAGTTCTCTCTCAACAAGTTCCCTGCAGGGCTCTGGGAGCTGTTCTGTACCTGGGATTTTTTCCTGGGATTTTTTTTTAAAGCAGATGATTTATTTGAAGGTGGAGAAAAGGGGAAGGGGAGAGAGAGAGAGAGAGAGAGAGAGAGAGAGAGAGAGAGAGAGAGAGAGAG
>PVJA010027681.1:7143-28439 GCA_004027025.1 Myocastor coypus | reverse complement strand
CCTGGTTTGGGCAAGGTGAAGACAATGGCAATAGGTGTTGCTGCCCCCTGGCATAAGGACACCTTTGAAGAGAAGGTGGTGTTAACTGCTTTATATGCAAAGCATCATCATTGACAGTAGCACCCTGTCACTGTGAGCCCAAGGAAGAGCAGCAGTGACAGATGTGAGAAATGTGAAGGTGACACAGGTACCCCAAAGAGACTAGCAGTAAAATCCCCAAATCTCAAGTCAGACTGAAAATCGGTCACAGAAGAGGAGTGTCCCCGTCGCCTTCCACACAGGAGAAGCAGAGCCAGTGGGAGCCTATCTCAGAGCCTGGGCGAGGGCTGCTGCATCTTCAGGTTCCACAGGCCGATGAGGCGGTCAGCCTCCCTCCAGCCGGACAGCAGTGCCCCATGAGTCGTGGAGTAAAATGTCCGATGCGTGGCTTCCCCTGCAAACAATACCTGGAGCTGCAGAAAAGTGGCAGGGTTAGAAAAAGAGCAGAATTGAGATAGCTATCCGGAAACGTGAAGAAAACAAAGCCCCCCCCTCCCCCCCGCACACGCTCCCATCCACAGAGGGCTGGGAAGACACCACTGCCTTGGATCATGCAGGCACAAGGCAAAGGGACAGAAACTGGGTCCCTGCGTCGTGAGTGAGCTTCCCAGAACTGCTGGATCGCCCCAGGAAGCTCAGAGAGCCTACAGAGCCAGGGTGGGCAGAGGCATAAGGAAAGCTCGACCCTAGGAGCCACGGCAGAAGCCAGTCAGCAAAGCCCAAAACTGCAAATTCAAGATTGAGCTGACCAGTACGCAAACTAAAAGAGAGACCATGTGAGGACCAGAAAACTCAACACTGAATACGAACACTAAGGAGTTCTTAATTTTTGAGTATGGTACTACTATAGTTACATATTTTTGAAGAGTGTCCTTGTCATTGAGAGGTTCCTACCAAAATATATGCTCAGCACCAATGAGGGAGAGCAGCAGCAGGGCCTGCTGAGGCAGACCTACAATTGCTACCTATGTTTGTACACATTGCAGGTTTTCCATACTAAAAACTTTTACAGTGGTAATTTAAGCTTGTAATTTTTTTTCTTTTTTCTTTCTTTTTTTTTTGTACTAGGAATCAAACTCAAGAGCCTGTGCTTGCTAGGCAGGTGCTTATTGTCACTGTGCTATATCCTCAGCCCCAAGCTTGTACTTTAAAAAGATGTTATAAAATAAATGGGGGCCAGGGAGATAGCTCAGTAGAATAAGTGCTTGCCTGCCAAGCACAGGGTCCTGAGTTCAATTCCCAGTACCGCAAAAAAGAAAAAAAAAAGAAGAAGAAAGTGATGTTATATTTAGAGATCAGAATCAGCTGTGAAGCTGGGGCTGTGACTTGGTGGTAAAGCAATTGCCTAACATGCACAAGGCCTGGATTCGACCTCAGCATGGTAATAAAGGAAAAAAATCAGTTGTAAGAACTCTGGGAAGGAGACTCTGTACTACAGTACAGCTATAGTACTTCTGTTTCGTTCTATTTTGTTAGCCAGCATCATAGACTCCTCTCCTTAAGCTGCATGCATGTAAAATTCTGATACAAATAATACATTTGTAAATAATTTTTCATTTTGTAAAGAAAACACCTTTTTCTTTTTCCTTTTCTTTTTGTTTATATTGAATACAGAGTCTACAAGGTCTCACTACATGGACTAGACTCAGTGATTCTCCTCCCAAGTGCTGGGAATACAGGTGCAAGCCACCACGCCCAGGCTCACTCACTCTCTCGGCAAGCCCCAGGGTTGGGACCGACACAGCATGCCATGCCACGCTGGGGACGGGGATCAAACCCTGGTCACTGTGCTCTGCCTAAGCAGGTACTTTAATCCACTGAGTGATTTGGCCAGCCCTAGCAAACGCTCCTGAGTCTGAGAGGACCCAGTCCCACCTACCTCTCCCTCTGACTCCAGCACCTCTGTCTCAGCAGGCAGGTTCTGCAGAGGGACCTTGCCTCAGCACCCCCCTAGCCCCCCACAGGGCTCCACTCCCGGGCCTGCCATTATACCTGGGAACCAGTGCCATCTGCAGGGAGAGGTTGAGCCAGCAGGTCTATGTCATCTCCGGTGCTTCCCACAGCCACATAGCTATAGGAACCCCGAGTATACGGGGCGCTATGCCAGCAAGACCGCAGCACACCCTTGGGAGAAGGTAGCTGTGGGTTTCCTGAAACAGAATATGGCACATTATCCCAAAGAGCTCACCCATGTACAGGCGATCAGTTTTTCATTTTTGAAACAGCAGGTTAGCCAAGTGTGGTAGCATGTGCCTGTAATCCCAGCACATGGGAGACTGTGCCAGCAGGACCACCACGTTTGAGGCCAACCTGGGCTACATAGTGAGTTCAAGGCCAGCCTGGACTGTATAGCAAGACCCTGCCTTAAAAAAAAGGGGGGGGGGGCCTGGAAGGTTGGCTCAGCAGTCTAAAGTGCCTGCTTAGGAAAGCTTAGGCGGCTGCAGGGACTGCAGTTCGATCCCCGGCACCACATGCTACAGCAGCCCTGCCCCCAGGGAAGGCTGATCTGGCCATAAAAATAAATAAACAAACAAAAAAATTAAAAATTAAAAAGAAGACTGAAAAGTTTAAAATGAAAAATAAGATCCAGGAAGAAAATCAAGCCACCAAGTGGACCCTTAAGAGGCTATTTCAGCTTTGGCCGCACTACTGTGCAGAGAAAAAAGGAGACGCTATTGGAGTTTCGATCTGAAATGCACACTAGAAGTCTCAGGCAGTCAGAGGTGGGGTTTTCAGAAAGCAACTGGGTCACCAAGGTGCTAACCTTTGCAGTGGATCAACCCATCGATAAGATCATATTTTGGTGGCACGGGCAGGTGATGGAAAGAGGTGGTGTGACCTAAGGGAAGGGAGCGAACCGTGGAGGTCTGGCTTCAGGGACCACATCTTGCCCCTTCCCCTCTTTGCCCAGCTCTTGCCCTATTTCCTGGCTTCCAGCAGGTGCAAAGCCTTCCTCACTGTCTGCGCGACAGTTCTGCCCTGTCCCAGACCTAACAGCAACCTTAGACCGAAATCTCTGAAACTGTAACCAAAAATAAGTGTTCCTCCTTTATTTCATGCAGGTATTTTGTCACAGGGACCAAAAACTGGGGTACAGACACCAGCAGGCAACAGCGCTCAGCCCAGCGCTTGCTTAACTCCACTGACCCGTGGCTGCCTGCGTGGCTTTTCTAAGCCCCATTTCTCCTCTGTCTGGCTAAGGACAACAAGCTTCATTTTGTGACACATTTTAGAGACAACAACTAGAAAGTATTTTTAAAGTCATTATACCTCCTTGGCAATAAAAACGGTACTGATTATGTTAATGTGAGGAAAGGTTGTACAGAAATGTGCATCAGGACTTAGTACTTTGTTCCAAAAAGTTTGTTTCCCGTTTAGAGGTCAGCCAGTAGTAATGTTGCCATGATTTCCTGTAACAAGTAAGTACCTGTCACTCTCCGGAGCACTTGGGTTAGAGACAGAAGTACTTCTTCATCAGACAGTGTCTCCATAAACTCTGACTCCTGCCCAGCAATGAACCCGCACAGCACATGCGCAGACCTGCATGGAAAGAAGGACCGCTAAGATGGGCTCCAGTCACCACCATGCGCAGGCTCAATTGCTGCCCAGATGCTGTGGTGCATGCCTGTAATCCCAGCTCTTGGGAGGCTGAAGACGGGCAGATCACTACCAGTCCAATCTAGTAGTGAGACCTTGAACACCCTGTAGAGCCTTTCCTAAAATACAAAAAAAAAAAAAAAAAAAGCAAGTCTGTCTGAGATAATACAGTCATCTTTCATTGTATCATTGTATTTAGGCTAACATACAATATTACTATCAATTTAAATAAGAAATATCTTGGGGCTGGGGAGATATCTCTGTGGCATAAGTGCCTGCCTGGCAAGTGCAAGGTCGTGAGTTTGAACCCCAGTCCCGCAAAAAAAAAAAGAAATATCTTTAAGTTGCTGTTTTAGGTTCTCATATAAGTACAAAGACAAACTCCACATACTAAAAGCTCTTTGAGAGCTTCAGGGTTTTTTTGTTTTGTTTTGTTTTTCATTTTTTCAGTGCTGGGAGTTGAACTCAGGACCTTGCACATATTAGGTCCGTGCCTTACCACTGAGTCACACCTAACCCTATCCTCAACACTGTTAATGAGATTCTGAATCACAAACCTAAGAACCACTGCCCTTCCATACCAGCATCCTGGTAAATCGCTCAGGGTTCCCAGAGCCTCTGTCCTTAAACACATCCTAAGTTACAGGACTCAGGCTACAGAGGCAGGGCTGGAATGGGTGGCTGGGTCCACTGGTCACTGGTTTCACTGCCCACTAAAACCCTGGCCCATTTCCAAACCTGTGGAAAGTCAGCTTTCTCTTCAGTGAAATGGGCCACTCAGCTCCCTGCCTACCAGTGAGGGCTGCACTGAGACCACAGCCTCCAGCTCCCCCAAACCTATGTCTTCCCTTCAGGCTAAGAACCTGGTTCCTCTCCTGCAACACCTCTGAACAGAATGTAGAGTTCTCTCTGCCATCTGACCAAAGTACATTGAGTGTGTTCTCATCTTGCCAGAAAGATCTGTCATTCATCCTTGTACCATGGCGTCATTTCCTGAATTAGCTCCCAGGTTCGATCCCCAGTCCTGACCCATATATGCTGTTTTGTAGGACAGCTGGGCTATTCGGTTGGGCCCTTCACCCGTGGATCTTTGTTTCTAGTACTTAGGATCTTTTGCTCAATTTTTGCATTGTTTAAGTATTACCTCCCTGCAGTCAAATCCATGTTTCAATTTTTTTCTTTATCTCCAAGCTCTCTCCTCCTCTAGAATTACAACAAGCACTCTCTCAAGCACTGAACATTCCTGCACAATTAGCCTTCCTCTGTCCCTGCAGGGTAACAGGCCCAGGGCATCTGTAGGCAGCATCTTGTGGCCTTGAGTAAAGACAGACACACGCTAAGGCTCCCAGGAAGAGTAAATGAGTTAAGCGAGGCAGTGACCCTGGCGCGCAAGGCCCACCTGAAATGGACAGCCAGCCCAAAGCAATTAGCCATGAAACCCTCAATGCCTGGCAGTGAACCACGCACAGCTAAACCCTCAGGTAAACTGAGACTGAGTTGGCCCTGAGGTTTCCTCAGAGTCTTTGGACACACACTTACTTGAAAAAAGGCAGGACCAGAAACCCAATGAGCTTCTTAAACCAGGTGTCCTGCAGCCCAGAGGCACTGTCCTGCAGCGGCGACGTGTCCTCCCACACCACCTGAATGAACTGGCAGTCTGGTTCCCAGAAGGGTTCTTCGAACTCCAGGAAGATTTTGTTGTTGGTCCCAAAACCTATTTTTCTGATTGCTTCCACCTTCTCAGCAGGCAGTGGCGGATCAAAGAAGGTATCCTGATGTTCTTTGAGAAAACCTAGAATTCAGATTCAGACGTGTCTTAGACCATATTTATCTTAATCCATAGCAACCAAATCCCATGATTCCACTTAGAGAACTGAAAAGAGGCTTCCAAGTATGCCCTGTGGTCACTCAGGACTGGGGGATGCCGAGACCAGGTAGAGCAGCAGAGCTCGAGGGCAACTAGTGCCGCACTAGAGGGACATGACAGGCCCATTCTCCACTGCTCTTCACGCAGGGACAGTTAGGTTGAGCTGCGCAGACGACTCTACAGGGACACTGTATTCTGAGCCTCTGCCTCTCCACACCATAAGTCACATGGCTCAGGATCCGTCTGGAGAAGTGGCTGGGTGCACAGGCTTCATTTAGAAGGCAAACAGATGTAGATGCTGTTATGGTTTATGTCTAACTGTCTCCCCAAAGCCTCACGTAATCATGAGGTGGGGATTTCTAGAATGTGAGACTTGATTCATGATCCCTGGGATTATGTATTTTAGTACTGATCAGATTATTGGTCTGAGTACTGCTGGGAATTATAGGTATGGCCTGAGGCAGATAGGCTAAGGCAGAGAGCCTGATGTAATTTAAAGAGACAGACTAAGCTGTTGCTCTCTGCTCCCCTATTTGGTCGGTTGCCTCTGTTACAATTGTTGCTGTTCTGCCGCCATGAACTGGATGCTCTCTGCCCTGTTCCACTCAGCCTTGAGCCAGCCGAATATAGACCGAAACCTGCAATAACTGTGAGTTAATAAACCTTTCATTCCTTCATTTTGAGTATCGGGTATTTGTCCCAGCAATGAGAGAAGAGTAACTAAGACAGACACATAGACGTATTTTTCCTTTGTAGTACTAAGTATAGAATGTACGATCTCAGTGTACCAGACATACACTACACTGAACCACATCCTCACTAAAAACTTATGCAATTACTCTGCATGACAAAAATAAATAAATAAAGCCAGGAGTGGTGGCGCTTGCCTGTAGTCTCAGCACTTAGGAGGCTGAGGCAGGGCACTGCTGGGAGTTCCACACTGGCATAGATTATATATTGAGACCTTCATCCCCCCTCAAACCAAAAACTAAATACACAAATAATTTAAGCCAAGTGTGCTAGTACATAACCATAATCCCAGCACTTGAGACAAGTGGGTCATTTTACCTGGGAAACTTAAGAGAAATCCTAACTCAAGATAAAAATAAAAAAAGAGCTGGGGATGTAGGTCCGTGGTAGAGCACCACTGGATTTGATCACCAGTGCTGCAATAAATTAAGCCCAAAAAGCAGACAAGAAGAAAATGCAAACAACACAGCCAGACAAGGGCAAAGAACATTTGCATTGTGAGAGAAAAAGCCAATTTTCTGAAGGTACCTGCAAAAGTGAGTACTAGAAGGAAGAAAAATTAACAGCAAATGAGCGAAGTCATCAAGAGGCAGGAAACGGGACTGTGGAAACAGACACAGGGTCACTCTGTTCAGATACATGACCAGCAATTTCTATGAACAGAATCTAAATGCAAGCATAAGCACAACGCAAAATAGGCCAAGTCAGTGCAATAAACCTCCACTGATTTATTAAATAATGTCAGCTAGCTAAAAGGAAAATGCTATGTGGCTTAAGGACAGGCCTGGCCAGATAGCTCAGCAGACTAAAGTGTTTGCTTAGGCAAATGCAGGGCCACAAGCTGGGCCGGCCCTGGCCCCAGGGAGCTGAGACTGGGCATGGTGGTACTTCCATAATCCCAGCACTGGGGAGGCTGAAAATAAGCGCATCACTACAAGTCTGATCTGTGTAGTGAGGCCCTGTAACCCTGAACTAAATACTTAAAAACAAAGAACAGCTAGAAGTCCAGAAGTGCGCCTTGTGAATGCATTGACACAGTGGTCATAACTAATCGCACTCCTCAGCACTTTATAGGCTCAACGAACACAGACAGAATACAGGAATGAACAAAGCCACTTTGTGTTCACCAGTAAGATCATGTGCTGACTTGGAGACATGGACAGAAAACAAGGCAGCTGGCAGAAAACAAAGACAGCCCTGGCAGCAGGGCATTGCGCCACACACCTATAGTTTTAGCATCTAGGAGGTTAAGGCAAGAGGGTCAACCTTCAAACCCAACCTGGGTGGGCAACTTCGTGAGCTCTATGTCAAAATAAAAATAAAAAGAGAAGGGCCCAGCAGGATGGCTCAGTGGTCTAAAGCGCCTGCTTAGGAAAGCTTAGGCGGCTGCAGGGATCGCGGTTCGATCCCCGGCACCACATGCCGCACCAGCCCTGCCCTCAGGGCAGGCTGAGCCAGCCATAAAAATAAACAAATAAACAAACAAAAGTTCTGAAACAAGAAATAAAAATAAAGAAATTCTCAAAAGAAAAATAAATAAAAATAAAAAGAGAAGTGTGAGCCATTTGTGCAAACAGCAGTGCAGTGGTTACTACAAGGACTGGAACCGATAACCTGAGCAGAGAAATGAGCACTACCCAAGGGCACCGTGACGATGACGTGGTGGGCTGGGAAGCAGCTGCCATCATCACACTCCACCAACACAGGAAAGGTCTCCGCTGGAAACGCAGCCTCCTGGAAGGACCCGTTCCAGTGAACAGTCTTCACGGGCTTCTTAAAAACCACCACGTCCTTTGGCAAGGAGGCCACTATGTGGTCTATGAGTCCCTGGTAGCCCCTAGAAGAGACAGAAATTGATGATGTTTAGAGAGCCAACCCCTGGAAGGGTAGGACAGGTAAAAATCAACCCTCCAAGCTCCCTTCTGTGTCACAGGGAGCATCATTCAGGACCTGGGAAGGCAGCAGGCTCAGGGTGGGCGTGTACTATCACTTTTCCCCTTAAACCACAGGAATGTTAACACCCTCCTCCCAGCTAATGGGAGGATTAAGTGAGCTAATGAAGGCAAAGCTGCCAAAGTACTTACACAAGAGCCAGGGTTCCCTCCTCACCCATCATCGTTCTCATTCTGGGGATTTTTGCATCACAAGCAGCCGTCCTGGGATAGGAGCCTGCAGGCTGACACCCAGGGAAGTCTAATGGGACAGCCCAGTAGGGTCTTACTTCTGCGGCGCCTCAGCACAAGGAAGGGGCCTCTGTCTGAAACCCCTCACTCACCTAACACTTGGCACATCCAAGGCCTCGGGCAATACCAAAAGAAGTCCAAGAAAACTTTACTTCCCCAGTTACTTCCTTAAAAATAATTTCCTTTTGCTTAAGGGAGTAAATTAGGAAAAGAGGAATCAATTTCTCCAAATGAGAAGTGTAAACACTTCCTGTCTCACTCTCTCTCTCTCTCTCTCTCTCTCTCTCTCTCTCACACACACACACACACACACACACACACACAGACCCCAAAGCCAGAGGACAGAGTTGGCCAACCCCTTGGCCTTGCGGTACATTGAGGGGTCTGGGGCAGACAGGGGCTGGTCTCATACCCAGGGAAGGTACAGTCCAGTCCTGGCAGCACGGTGTACTCCCCAAAGGGCGTAAGAGCTATCAGATCCATGCTATGGGTGCCGCTTATGCAGCACTCCACATTGAAGAAGTTGTTCAGGATGGCCAGCTTGAGCTTCTTGGTCTCCTCGTCCTCTGTCCAGCGGGCTACCTGCTGGCTAATCTCCTTCTTGAGGTACTCCCCGACACTGGGCACTGGGGTCTCAGCCATATGCAGGAACTCTCGGGTCTGGTCTATCAACCCATAGAACAGACTGGCCATTTCCGCCACCAGCTCAGGGCTAACCCTTGTACCAGAGCTGGTACAGCACATGGAGGGCAGGTCTAAGTGGCCTCCTGTATCCACCAACTGGTTCTCTTCTGACAATTCCTTCTCCCCCAGGAGCCCAAAGGCAGCCGCCAGTTGGAAGACAGGGTTGCCCTGGGAAGGTCCATGGATCCAGTGCGCACCCACCTCCACCACACCACCTGGGGAGGCAAAACAGAGGTGACCTGGAGGCCTCTTCCCAGAGAGGTCCACCCCACAGTCCTTCCCTCCAAAGCGTGTCCTGGAGACCAGCTGGAAGGCCTTACCAGCCCCCAAAGCCACCACACCCTGTCCCTGAGAACGAAACAGCTCCCCAAAGCAGGGTCCCAGAACCGCTTTAAGCAGCTGGGATAGGATTCTTGTAGGAACAGTTTAGGGGAAAGAAGAGGCACCTAAGGGTCCCTAGGTCTTTGGGGGTAGGAGGCACCCAACTAAGCTGAAGCGGCCCGGCAAGTGTGGGCTACGTGAATCCGGCCCAGCACTCGGCAGTCACCGCCTATCTTGACCAGGAAGGTGTCCAGCGGGCTAGATTCCGTCTTCCCAGAGTCATTCATCCCATCGCTCTGTAGCTGCGTCCGGAACACACCGGGAACCGCTCCATACTACCCCTAGTCAACCTGATAAAACTTCAGGGCCAGGGCCCTGCGGGGCTTGACCTCAGCTGGATGGATTTAAGGAGTTAGGAGGGTTACCAAAGCCGCGCTCCGAACGGATGCGGCCTCCGGCTCGGGCCGTGGCTTCCAGGACATACAGGTGAGGGGCGGCCGGGAAATAACTGCACAGCCTCTGCGCGGCACCCAGCCCCGCGATGCCGCCGCCCACTACCAGCACCCGCCGGCCGCCTGACGCCATAGCGTGTACCGAGTCTCGCCGGAGCGGTGGAGGCGGAACGGGGCGGGGCGGGGCGGGGACTGGGGCGGGGCGAGGAATGCGGAGCTGGGCGGTTGGCTTGGCCAGGGAATGGGGTGGGATCGGCGGAAGCCGAGAGAGCTGCACAGACTGCGGGCCAGAGGCCTAGCTAGGTCAAGTGATGGCAGTGCTTACACTGCCTCTTGCCGGCGCTGTCCTCCTCCCCGCCTACCTCGTGGTAGGGGATCTCTGGAGAGGTGCTGTGGCTGGCTCAGGCAGCGCACGTGGGCAGGGTCACAGGTGCCCGCAAGCAAGGGTTTCATGTGTGGCCCGACCGGGCTGCAAGTTGATAGGGGCGAATGACCCTGGGAATACAGAATCTAGCCAGCCAGATATGCTTCCAGGCCTTCTCAAGCAGCCACATTGATAAAAATTTCATTCCTGGGGCCCGGCGGGATGGCTCAGTGGTCTAAATTCCCTGCTTGGGAAAGCTTGGGTGGCTTCAGGGACCGCGGTTCAATCCCCGGCACCACATGCTGCGCCAGCCCTGCCCTGAAGGCAGGCTGAGCCGGCCATAAAAATGATTGAATAAACAAATAAAGGTTCTGAAGCAAGAAAAAAATAAATTTAAAAAAAAAAAAAATTTCATTCCTTTGCTTCCCCACTGCTTGTCTCCCCGACTGACATTTTGGAACAAGTAGATGAACCTGATCTGCTGGGATGTCCAGAGCAGATGTTTTTCCCCTAAAATTCTGGTAACATACACACCCCTCAGTACTAGAAACTAGGGAGTGCTGAGCTACATCCCCCCACCCTTATTTATTTAATTGATTGATTTTGAGACAAGTTCTCATTAACTTGCTTAGGCTGACCTCAAACTTAGAATCCCCTTGCCTCCTGTTGAACAGCTGGGATTATAGGCATGTGCCACCACACTGGGCCACACATGCAAGTACTTGCGTGCATTTATACACAGTATGTACAGACTCTCCTCAGTTTAGGTGGGGTTACCTCTTGAGAACCCTATCATAAACTGAAAATATAAATCAAAAATGTACTTAATGCTGTGACACAGGAATGACACAGTTTATAGCACTATATGCTGTGTAGTGTACATTATCTATTCTCCTGATTCTGGCTGGCTCAAAGCTATAGTTCTGCAAAAGAGTAATATAGGTCTAGTTCAAGAAAAGATCAAAATTCCAAATACCGTTTACACTGAACGTATCATCTTTGCACCATTACAGAGCCAAAAACTAGTAAACTGAACTTGTCACCAATTTTGTCAGGTGACTTCTCTCAGTCGTGCCTGCATATACACAGCACTGGGATGCAAGTAAAGTACCAAGTTTAAGATCAGCAAAGGAACTGGGCCCGACTGCCCATCTGTGTGATCTCAGCACTCGGGAGGCTGAGGCTGCAGGATCACCAGGAGTTCATGGCCAGCCTGAACATAGGGAGATCGTGTTTCAAAAACAAACAAGAGCAACAAGGGGCAGGCAGAGAAATATCTCTCACATCCCCCTCTGTGCTCCTTCTGGGTTTCTCTCCCAGGAAGTTGAGAGTGTATTCAAGACAGGCATTCCACTCTGCAGATCCTCTAATTCAGGTGTTCGCTACTGCACAGCAGTCCAAACTAGAGGCCACGGGCTCCTCTGAACACTTCCAGAGGGCAGGACACTCCCTGTTGGCCACACAGAGCTGCCAGATGATCTTCCGTGAGCCCTCAGGCAGCCTCAGAGTGGGAACGTTGGCCTCTGCAGAAACACACATCACCAGTTCCCAGACCTCTTATACTTCTCCCCACAGGAACTGACAAAGTACTGGGCCACTGCAGGTATGTCCCCCACTTTGCCAACATAGGAATCTGAGCAGTGCCACTCCCGGCCAAGCCATTCAATCTCAGACCCATCTCATGCTCAGGTAGGAAATCTCATGACCACAAGAGCTGTCTTAGTAGTGTTTTCCATGGCTATCAGAGCCACAAGACCAACAGCCAGCTGTTTATCAGTATTGTTCCCTTCCACAGTTGCAAACATAACCCTATCAGTCGTCCCAACTATTCTGAGCTCTGCCATAAGGCCCATCCCAAAGCACCCCCAGAGGCTTATACCTCATGCTGCAGCTCACACAGCCAGCCCAGTGTGGACCCCCTCTAGGTGCACCTACTGTAAAGTTGAAGCTCTCATACACTGCTGAGAGGAGCATGAAATGATGTAGTCACACACACTCCACCCCGATGGCTTTTTTCTTTCTTTCTTTCTTTCTTTCTTTCTTGCATTAAGGATCAAACCTAGGGCCTTGCACATGCTGAGCAAGCTCTGTCCTACTACTGAGCTACATACTCAGCCACATGCGCAACTACTTTGGGAAACAGCATTTCCTCAAAAAATTAAACAACAAACTTATTTGCAGGTTTGCACCAAAGAAAATGAAAACATACTACCACATAGACACTGGCATATGTAAACTCACAGTAGCACTACCTATAAGAGTCAAAACATCCTCTGCACATCCTATTAATACCACTGTCTATTATAGCCAGCTCAGTAGGTGGGGAATGGTTTTGATTTGCAATTAATGTTGTTGGGCATCTTTTCGCATGCTTCTCAGACCTTCATATATGTCTGTTCAATCCATTGCCTTTTTTTTTTTTTTCAGTTGGGTTGTTTTTCTATTGCTAGCTTGAAAAAGTTCTTATATATTCTAGATAGAAGACCTTTACCAGCTACAACACAAGCATCTCATCTTTTACTATCTTGATGGTTTTCCTTGAAACACAATAAATTTTTTTTTTTTTTAAGTTTGACGAAGTTTAGTTTGTATCTATCTCCTTTTTTCACTGGCAGTTTCGACAGAGGACAGTAGCTACCAGACCTCAACATCAGTATTGTTAGGAAAAAACTCTTTAATGTTTGAGCCATTTCATTTAGGGTCTGTCCCAGTAGCTTAACATATACTAATATAGAGGTTCTTTTTAGTAAGAATTGGTTGGTGATCTTTATTTATATGAAAATTGTTTACTTCAGTCTTGAAGTAGTTTGCTGAGTGTACGATTATGGTTTTAACTGAGTTCTTTTCTTGGCAGTATGAATTTTATTTTCATTTATAAGTTTTTTTTCTTTTCAACTTAACATTTGCAAGATCTGGTCAAGAATACAAATGGAGGGCCTGGCAGGATGGCTCAGTGGTCTAAAGCGCCTGCAGGCGGCTGCAGGGACCGCGGTTCGATCCCTTACACCACACACTGCGCCCGCCCTGCGCAGCCTCAGGGCAGGCTGAGCTGGGCATAAAAATAAATAAAACAAACAAACAAAAGTTCTGAAACAAGAAAAGAAGAAACTCTTTAAAAAAAATACAAATGGATCCTGACAATGCTCGTGTATTCAAAAGTCGTAGCTCAAAACAGTGTAAATCGGCATTTTACTAATTTTTATATTTAGAGAAACCTTACCTATTATAAATTCCCACAGAAAGCCTACTCCTAACCTGATGTTCAGACGCTGTGTAGCTCCCACGTAAACAATCAGTCTCGCACTCCTGGCATGCAGTGTAAGTGTTCGACAGAGCGACAGGAGGGCCTCGCTGCCACCTGGCGCAACCGCAGAGACGCTAGCCAAGGCCACAGGGCAGCGGGCGGCTGAGGGCTGGGGCACACAGAGGGAGATGCTTGCTACTGGAGGAATGAGGGAAACCCGCAGAGCCTCGCTGCGAAAGGCCAGGTTTGCGGGCGCTGTTCTGCCCGAGCCCAGCGTCCCCTCTTCATCTCAGTCCGTCCTGGCGCTCCGCCCACTGCACCGGAGCCGCCAGCGCTCGGCCCCTCCCGACCAGGGCCAATCGCGTCCGCTAGGCCCCGCCACGCCACGCCCCCGCCACGCCCCATCCGCTTCCGGGCTGGTCTCGCGATACAGATCTGTGCTGCACAGCTCTGAGAGTAAAGTTAGTGTTCTTCGGGGCAATGGCAGCTCTACGCGCCTTGTTGCCCAGCGTCCGGCGCCCACTACGGTCTCTGTCCCACTTCCCTGCCCCGCGGCCGTTCGCGTCGGGTGAGTGTGGGCCTTGCGGAGGTCCATCACCACCCCACCTGCCCTGTCTAGCCAGCACCCCACCGCCTGACCCCAGCTCGCGGTCCTGCACCCCTCACACGTGATCCTGGAGACCCTCACCCCCTGACCGCGGACCCTCTAACCTCAAGCCCTTGCTCCTTCTAGCCCCGCAGCCCTCTCCTGCCCCTGGTGCCTGTGGAAGGCTCTGCCCAAGAGAGCACCCTGCACGGTCACTGACAGTGCCAAGACCTCGGGCCAGCAGGGCACTTGGATGTTGGTTGTGAAATTCCACCAGTGTTTAGTAGGTAGCTTTAAGAAAACATGCAGTTCCTGCGTTGCAAGTCCGCCCGGGAACTAGAAAGTTGGACTCCTCTTGTCTCTACTGCCTTCTGTTCGCAGCTTCTCCGAAGTTTGACCTTCTGGCGGTCCAATCAGAAATTCCCTTGCCTAACTAACGCCGCTTTCCTTCCATTGCCAATGGGCTTGTCCACTCCTCTTGGCTCACCTTAAGCTGGACTCACTAGTGCTATCCTCCACTCGAGTATTTCAAGGAATCTATAGCCGTATTCCAGGAGACTGGGGCTCCTCTTGTTAACTACCTGCTGATTCTGGCTTCACCCTCTGTCCCTGACTGCCCACTCCTGCACCCCACTTGGAAGTGGCAGTCATTTTCCAACTCCTGTAGGGACAGGCACCGTGCTGGTCAACACTGCCCGTGTGGCATTTCAGTTACTCACCTGTAAGCCATGAAACAGCAATGCCTGTACTCCTGCAAAGGGAACTAACTGCCCAACACACACTTTGTTTTTTTTGTTTTTTTGTTTTTTTTTTTTTTTTGTCTTTTTGAGACAGGGTCTCGCTATGCAGTTCAGCCTTGAGCTCACTTTTGTAGCCCAGGCTGGTCTCAAACTCACACCGATCCTCTTGCCTCAGCCTCCCGAGTGCTGGGATTACAGGCGTGCGCCACCACGCCCGGCTTCAACACACACTTTGTTATGCCACCCCTGGCCTGAGCTATGACCCTTCTGGGTCACAGTGGTCACCAAGAACAAAGTGGTCCTTTCTCTTTGTCTCCCTCCCACCCAGCATGGCTAAACTAAGGATGCTGTCCTACTTTTCAGGGGCATTTGTTGCAGGAAGGCCTTTTTCTGTCCTTAGTGCTAGGTTCTGAGACCTGACCAAGGTGGATAGGAAGGAGAGTACCTGTGTTCAGTGCTGAGGTTCTTCTGTAATTTTGCATTCATGCAGAGTGCTTGAAGGGAGTTGTAGGCAGAAGCCGTATGTACTGGTCCTGGCCCCTTATAGGGTCTGAATTTGTGCGTGTGATACCTACTGATGGAGGTCTCCTTTTGTCCTCTTTCAGGTGCCAACTTTGAGTACATCATCACAGAAAAAAAGGGGAAGAATAGCAACGTGGGGTTGATCCAGTTAAACCGCCCAAAAGCACTCAACGCGCTCTGCAATGGCCTGATGACAGAACTCAACCAGGCCCTGGAGGCCTTCGACGCAGACCCAGCTGTGGGTGCTATCGTGCTAACCGGCGGGGATAAGGCATTTGCAGGTGTGGGAAGGACAGCACTGCCTGAGGGAAGCAGCAAGACAAACTGGCCCCTGCATGATAACGTGGGACTGGGGATTTAATCAGATGTAAAGTGAGGAGCGTGTTTTAAGGGAATCCACTCCACACTGGTCAGCTTAAGCGGCTGACATAAATAGGCTGGACCTTCTTTGGCACCTGTTACCTGCCCCTCGGCCCTCTACATTATCTCGCTATAACGGGTATTACAGTATGTTACTTGCCTTGTGGCCAGGCTTGCCTATGGCCCTATGGTCCCTAAGTTAGCTCTGCCCGTGCATTAGGGAGATGGGGTCTGTATGCTGTCTGGTAACTGGAATCTCATCTCCATTCCTAGCTGGAGCTGATATCAAGGAAATGCAGAACCACACAATGCAGGACTGTTACTCCGGCAAGTTCCTGAGTCACTGGGACCAGCTGACCCAGGTCAAGAAGCCAATCATCGCTGCTGTCAATGGTTATGCTGTGAGTGTCAACATCAGGGGTCTTTGTCTGCGAGGGTGAAGCACAGGAGATGTTTGAGGGAACTGGACTTATGGGAGTGAAGTGTACAGAGAGAGATCTTTTTTCATGGAAAGATATCAAGTATGGTTCCCAGGCCAGTGGCCCCTTTTGTGCCAAGTAATAAGAAAGAAACTTTGGCATCTTTTTTGTTTGGTGCTCAGCTGCTAGCTCTCCCCAGGAGGGTTAATGGATATTTCTAGATCGATTTAATGCTCCCTGACTACTCTGCAAACATAGCATGTCCTCTGCTGGATAGTTCAGCGTCCTTGCATAATTGGACTGTTTGGAAATGCCAGGACTGGTTTGGCCTGTCAAGAAGTTACGCAGTTGCTCCACATGGTCTTGTTTTTGTTGTTGCTGTTGTTGTTTTAGACCTGGGAATCAAACTTAGAACCTTGAGTTTGCCAGGCAAGTGCTGTGCCTCTGAGCTATCCCCTCCAGCCCCCAGGGTCTTTTTTGGTTTCTTTGGATTTATGTTATTGTCGCTGTTGCTATTATTGTTATTGTCATTTTATGATACTGCAGATTGAACCTAGGGCCTTTGCTCCAAGCTGTAGCCCTGTATGTTTTTTTTTTTTTTTTTTTTTTTTGAGACAGGATCTCACTAAATTGCCAAGGCTATGCTTTACTGCCCAAAGTCCAGGTCATAGGCATGCGCCACCATGCCTGGCCCATGTATGTGAGCCAGAGGTCAGCCACACCCCTTGCTGTCCACATCCCCCATGGCTGTTGTTGAGCCATGCGGCAGAGCTTGGCATTCCTGCAGAGCCACATCGTTAGTGTCTGGCCTCTTGCAGAACAGTGTGTTGCCCCTGGTGAACAGCAGCAACCGTATGTAACAAATGCGTGCCAACACCTAGCCAAGTTTGTGCCGCTGGATTAATTTTTGCCATACCCCAACTCCGATTCATTTTACTGGAGAAGTCCGGGAAGCGGACAGCAATCGTTCTCACTAGGCTTCTCCGGTAAAGCTTGTTTGCTGCTCAACCTTGTTTTACAGCTGGGTGGGGGCTGTGAACTTGCCATGATGTGTGACATCATCTACGCTGGCGAGAAAGCCCAATTTGGACAGCCAGAAATCCTGCTGGGGACCATTCCAGGTAAGGCCATGGCACCTTGGTGTCCACACTGCAGGCGATTCTGAAGACCAGCCTGTGCCTCAGGACCAACAGCTCGTGGTTGACTACAAGTCTGGAGGTATTCCCTTGTGTTTAGCCAGCGCTTCCTCTGTGAACAGACACATAGGATAGTGGACGCAGTCGAGCTCAGCAGGAACCTGGGGGCCGGCCGCAGGCCATGGTGGACTCCCGTGATTACATCTGGATCCTACGTCTGATGTCACTTGGTGATAACGTTAGTTCACAACCACAGTGGCTCTTTCTTACTGTTGACCTGGACTTGCGGCAGATCCCTGTAGGTGAGCAGTTGAGGAAAAAGAGCAGTGACCTTAGCCCCAAGACCTCTGCCTCACGGCGCTTAAGTCCCATCCACTCCCACGTCACTGGGAGTCAGGACCTCCTGGGAGGGAGGGGAGCCTGAAGACTAGGGCAAGAGCAAAGCTATAGACCTTCTGGGTCTAGTAAACCTGCACGGAAGGACTGGACACCCCAGAGAAAGGAGACCATGCTTGGAAGGCCTCTACTGCGGATGGCCAGGTTTTTGTTTGTCTGCGAGTTTGTTTTGCATTTCTAGGGACTGGACCCAGGGCCTTGCACATCTTCCAGCACCACCATCTTCATTTCTATTTTGAGACAACATCTGATCAAGTGGCTCACTTGTGGTCCTCCCGCCTCATCCTCCCAGAGTGAGGGTAGCTAATGTGGGTGATCCAGCTTGCGACATTAGGCAGACATGGGCATTTCTAGAGTTGTCCCAGAAGAGCCTGAAGAAGGCCTGCAGCCACTGTGTAGTGCTATATTGAGAGCAGGCAGCCTGAGCTGGGAAAGGGTCCTGCCCCTGGGGTTTCTAGTTTCTTCTGTTTGTCCTACCTGCTGGTCACATCAGTGCTGCCTGCCTACCCCTAAGTCCTTATCTTAGGCCTGCTCTTTAGCGTTTATGAATTTTCCAGCAGGATATCTGTAGTTTCTTTCTCTTTCCCTGTCTTGTCCTGTCCTGTCCTGTCCTGTCCTTTCCCTTCCTTTCTTTTGGTGCTTGTATGGAACTCAGGGCTTCAGGCCTGCTAAGAGTATACTCTGTCCCTGAGCCATGCCCAGACCCTGTGGTGTCTTCTTCCTTTTCATCCTGTCTGTCCTTTTCTTCTCTCCCTCTGCTTCAGAGTCTGAAATGCATGGTGAGACCCTGTCGCCTGCTCCTGCATGCTCTCGCTCCCTCCCTCCCTCTTTCCTTCCCTCTCCCTTTTCCCCTCTCTCTCCCTCCCTCTCCTTTCCTTCTCTCTCTGTCTCTCTATCTCTCTCTGTCTCTGTCTCCCTGTCTCCCTGTCTCCCTGTCGTCTCCCTGTCATCTCCCTGTCATCGCCTTATCCTCCTGTCCCCCTGTCCCCCTGCCTCCCTGCCTCCCTGCCTCCCTGCCTAGCTTTCTCTCTTCGGGAAGCTAAACCGCCCAGGGCTTGGTGCATGCTCAGACTAGACAAGCTATTTTACCATCTCGAGCCCTCTGGTTTCTTCTTGACCTCACTTGCCATAGAACCAGCTGACAAGCAGCCCTTGCTTTGCAGGTGCAGGGGGCACCCAGAGACTCACCCGGGCAGTTGGAAAGTCATTGGCAATGGAGATGGTCCTCACCGGTGACCGCATCTCGGCCCAGGAAGCCAAGCAAGCAGGTAGGGCCAGTCTGTCCTTGGGAGCTGGATGGAGACTCAAGCTACATCAGGTATCTTGCTAGAGTTTCTGGGGTCTTGGGGATCCAGGGAGCTGATTGCCTTTGGCGTTAAATTTTGAAATATTTGACATACAAGAGAGTGACAACATTGCTCAGGTTAAATAATTATAATGCAATATGGAGCTGGGGAGATAGTTCAGTAGCATAAGCACCTGCCTAGCAAGCAAAGGTCCTTAAGTTCAATCTCTAGTATAACATGCCCCAAAACTGGGCACAGTAGCACAGGCCTGTAATTCCAGTGTTGGGGGAGGCTGAGGCAGGAGGATCACTAAGAGTCTAAAGTGCATGGTGAAACCCTGGGGCAACAACTATATATTAATGCAATATGCCATTTCCAATAATCCAACATTTATAGTGGGTATCTCCAGACCCTTAAAGCCTAACCCTTTCCCTCCGCTGTTGGTAGCCATGGTCCCTTTGTCTTCCTACCTGTGCCATTTGAGGTCATGGAGAGCCTGGCCTGCATGACTGATAGTGTAGTGACTTTGGCTGCTGAGGGCCCAGGGCCACACACACCTCCCCGCAAGCTGTCTCTTGTTCAGAGCTCTCAGCTCCTAGGGGCCACTAAGTCTCCATGATAAGGGACACTGGTGTTCCGTGTCTTTTTCACCTTTTAGGTCTTGTAAGCAAGATTTTTCCTGTTGAAAAACTGGTGGAAGAAGCCATTCAGTGTGCAGAAAAAATTGCCAGCAATTCCAAAATTATATCAGCCATGGCCAAAGAATCTGTGAATGCAGGTAGGAGTCTGCCAAGAAAACAAAGGAAGGAGTATTCCTAGGACTGCAGACAGAATTGAAGGCACAGAGCAACTGTTAACTTAGCCTGGCTGAGGTGGAAATTAGAATTCTCTGGATTGCAATTTACCGGTTTCCAGGTGTTCCTTTTTTTTTTTTTTTTTTTTCTGACTTTTTGAGACAGGGTCTCACTATGCAGCTCAGGCTGGCCTTAAGCTCACTTTTGTAGCCCAGGCTGGTCTCGAACTCACACTGATCCTCCTGCCTCAACCTCCAAGTGCTGGGATTACAGGCGTGCGCCACCACGCCCAGCTATGTTCACAATTTTTTGTTTTAATTTGTTTTTACTTTATTTTATTAAACCTCATTTATTAATTGTGTCATGGCCAGCTCAGCCTGCCTTGGGCACGGGGATGGCGCAGCACGTGGTGCCGGGGATCGATCTGTGGTCCCTGCTGTTACCTAAACTTTCCCAAGCAGGCGCTTTAGCCCACTGAGCCATCTCGCTGGCCTTGGTGTTTACAGTTTGGTTCAGGTGTTCTGTTTTCCTTTGTACCCAGGGCCAAGAAGTGAGCTACAGGGAAGTTGCCTAGGTGGCGATAGTGACATAGCACCAGGCAAGGCTAGAAGAGGCCGAGAAGGAAGTGCAAGGTGTCAGGCTTATCTCTGGCTCCTGGGACCTGAGTTGAAGGGTTCCTCTCCTCAACCTGTGCTGTGGGAGTGTAGATGCTCTCCAGCCTGGAGACTAAGGCCACACAGGCTGAGAGCATCTGTGTGAATGGGGGAGCACACCGTGTGTTCCAGGCGCCACTCAACAATGCACTCTGCATTGTTAAAGCTTTGTAAAAGAAAACTGAGAGCTAGGGAGATAGCTCAGTGGTCTACATGCCTGCCCGTAATGTGCACAGACCTGAGTTCAATCCCCAATACCACGTGCTGTGCCAGCCACTGAAAACAGGCGTTGTGGCACATGCCTATAATCCAAATGTTGGGGAGGCTGAGACAGGAAACTTCCTATGAGTCTGAGCTACGTAGCAAGACTTTGTATTAGAGAGAGGGAGGGAGAGAGGGAGAAACAGAGAGGTTTAAAAAAGAAAAACAAAAGTGAGACTGTTCTGACGCACCTCCTCAGAAGAGTCTGAGTACTTCTTTATTTTATTTTTATGGCTGGCTCAGCATGTAATGCCAGGGATCAAACCGTGGTCCCTGTGGTTGCCTAAGCTTTCCCAAGCAGGGGCTTTAGACCATTGAGCCATCTCGCTGGCCCAAGAGCTCAAGTATTTTTTTTTTTTTCAATTCTTTTATTGTTTAAATTTAACAATGGTTATATTACATATTTTCATCATCGGATCAGTTTAGATTAATACATATAGGTGTATAAGATTGATCAAACAACTAAACATTAACCTTTCTAAATCCACATTACTTTTTTTTTTTTTTTTCTTTTCCCCCTTTTTTTCTTTGAAAGTTGACATATTGCATATTGTCCTCACAATCATTCTATAGAGTGCAGTGTGTGGGCATGACCCACCTCCCTATTAATGTTGCATAGAAAAAAGAAAGAAAGAAAGAAAA
>PVJA010027680.1:0-28351 GCA_004027025.1 Myocastor coypus | reverse complement strand
TCTCTCTCTCTCTCTCTCTCTCTCTCTCTCTCTCTCTCTCTCTCTCTCGCTCTGTACTGGGAATTCAATTCAGGACTTTGTGCTTGTCAGGCAAGCACTGTACCATTAAACTGTATCCCCAACCCTATCTTTTATATACTTTTGTAAACTGTTAGTTCTAGTTACTTGATTCAATGTAGATGTGAATTTTGGAAGAATACCTCGCAGGTTTACTGTGTACTTCATATTAGTACTCGTTGTATCTATATCTGTAATGTTCATGTTCATCAGTGGAATCAGTTGTTTTAGAATATTGTTAAACACTTTCATATTTGAAGAAGGCATCAGGAATATAAGAGCATCTTAGGAAGGTAGTTTTGCCTCATATCCTTTCACAAAACTGAAATTAAAATGTTGACTTAAACTATAGTCTTTTCACAGCTTGACTGAGGGAGGATCTGCTTTGAATCTCACTCACACAGTTGTTGGCAGGCTTTCTTCCTTACCATATGGAACCTTTCCACAGAGCTCCACCATGTGACATCTGATTTTGTCCAGGGAAAGCAGTTGCAGCAAAAAATAGATTATGTAAAAATAAGTTATGGTCAGTTGACCAAATTAAAAAATAATATCCTGTCACCTCTGCTGTATTCATTGATTAAGTACAACCTATGTTCAGAGGGAAGCGATTATTCAAGTAAATGAATGTTAGGATACAAGGATTATGGGAGCATCTTAGAGTTTGTCTATATCATTAACAGTCCAAATAAAAATAAGAAAATAAATAATTATAAAAGGAAATGAATTTTAAGTGATAAACTTGTTAACCAAATGTAGCATTTGCTAATTTCTATTTATAAAGTGATATATTTTATTATTAAAACCTTATATCTACTAGTATATATTCAGTCAATGTATTGTTAGTTTCTTTATAATTAAGATACATTTGGTAAATTTTATGATAAACTTTTAAATTTGTGTTTGTGAATCTTAGTAAGACATCGCAGTGGTTTTTTCCATCAACATGTAATTACAAGTGTACATTTTGACATTGCCGTCACAGAGTTATTTTGAATCTAATGACTATAATAGATAGACATGTGAATTAATATCAATAGTTGGCTTTGGCCCACAGGGAGTAGAGCTGTGGTAATGGAGTGTCAGTATGGGCCAAGGAGAAAAGGCTTCCAGTTAAAAAAAATCAGTGAACAGGAAAGCAGGTCATGTCAGCGCTACAAAGCCACCTGTCCAGCCAGGTAAGCCTTCTTTCATTTTCATTGTAGTCTTATTTTTGAATAGCAAATATGGACATTTTTTGCTAAGTTCCAAAGAATATGTTATGAATTCTAAGTTTTCTTTCATTCCTTCACCCTTTGTCCTTCTTTAAGTCTATAACACCAATTTCTTGAGTCATCTTACAGCATATTCTGTGTATCCATGATTCCTATGCCCTCATAAATAAGTATTTTGAAATCTAGATAAGGCTCACTAATACTTTCTTTTCTTAAAGTTAAGTAACAGTATACCTTCTTTCCCACTATGAATGCAGTAGTTACATTCAACATAGATACTTTGCTACATGCTAGTAATCATGTGGAGCTATATACATTTTGCTATTTAAAATTGTACTCTAGCTGCAGTCTGATTCCATATTTCTGTATAAGTATTTTTAATAGATATATAACACTTCATTTATGGATGTAATCGTGTGTGTTTTAGAGGCAGATAGGAGACAGACAGACGCTGGACATTGAACTCAGGGCCATCACACTAAATATATATCCCCAGTCATTTTTAGGTTTTGAGACAGAATTACACTAAGTTGTCTAGACTGACCTGAAATTTCCAAGTAGTTGGGATTATAGGTGTGTGCCACTGTGGCAGGCTTAATATCCTTTTAAACTTTCACCAATTCATTTGTTGTATCTCTAAAGCACAGAAAACTAATACATCTATAATTAGACTTATGGACATTGTCTTCTAATTCTTGTACCCTAAAATAAAGCCCATGCTTTTGTCCCAGCCAGCACTTGCTCAAGGTCTGTGAATGCATTAGAACAGTGGTCCTGCAGTATCCCATCATTCACTAAGCAGCACTTAGAGTGGAGGGTCTCAGCCCAGGCAGTTTTCAGAGTTGCCTGTGAATTGTTTAAACATTATCAGTATGCAAGTGCTAAGGTACAATGTCTGGGGTGATTTTGATGAATGTAGAACATAAAGCTAGGGACAAAACACCACTGCTTTGAACTTGTTGGCCCTTACAGCTCTATCTTCCTTCCAGGTATTGTTGAGAAAGGTTACAGGTTGGCTTCTCTGCTGGCCTTTTGCTAGTGGAGGATGATGACAGGAGATTAGAAGAGAACGAGCATCCAGGGCATGGCCCACTTGGGTTAAGCCTTAGTGTTGGTGAGCTTTCTTGGCCTCATCAGTGGAGACAGTCAACTCAGCTGCGCCTGGCCCCAGTAAATGGGTTCCCTTTGCACCTCTGGCCTGTGAATGGTAAAGCTTTCTTAGCAGTCTCCAGTTCTCTCAATTGAAGGCCCTATGCTTTCTTAATGTGGTGGGAGCCCTTGCTTGGTTGGATTACACATGTATGCAACTACTTTCTGCGTCTGGGTCCATTTGCATGTACCTGCTGTACACAGTTACCATGTACATAGTTTACCAACTGCTCCTATCTGTAGTTTGTTCACTGTTTTATCTCTGTGATATTTCTTACTGTGCTATAGAATCAAGGCATTATATATTTAATAACTCTTAGTTTTTATTACCAAGTCAAACTGAATCATCCAAGTATTTTGTATATAGATAATATTGCCTACTTTTTTCCAGAACCAGCAAGAATAATTATTCCTCAGAAGCACACTTGAAAAAATGTTGTCAGTAAGATGAGAGATTCAGAAAATATTGATATGAATGTAGCATTTACACTGGGGATTAAAATATCTTCTTTCCAAGATCTCAGGGAATTATTTTTATTAGTCCGTTTGTAGTACATAACATTTACATTCCTTTTGTGGAGTTGGCGCATGTACAGAATACATCTTCATTCCTCTTTTTACCCTGTCCTTCACTTTTTTCTTCCCTTCCTCCATATCTTGATCCCCTTCCCATTTAAGAAAAATCTATCTACTTCCTATTATGTTTTATTTTGCTCTTTATTTATAACTTGAGTTTCTTATATTAGAAAAACCACATGATATTCAACCTTGTGTGTCTGATTTATTCCACTTACCATTATGATCTCAAAGTTCATCCATTTTTCTATAAATGATCCAAGTTTATTTTTCTGTATGGCAGAGTAGTGATCCATTGTGCATAAGTACTACTATTCAGTATTACTTCTTGCAGCACTCTTTGTAATAGCAAGATGTTGAAGTACTCCAGCTCCTTTACCTGTGAGAGCACGAGTATAAATTGCCGCAGTTCCATATAGCAGGTTATGTGCAATTGTGGGAAATAGTCTGAGTTCTGAACTGACCTGGCATGACTTCATGCCATGGCACCCCTTACATAAGAAAAGCAAAGTGCACAAGTATGTATGTAGTGTAAATTTAGGAGGGATAAACGAAGAACTTGTAGTAGCACCAACAATTGGATGGCTTTGGAGTGACAACTCTTAAGAGTACCTTGTAGTAGAGTTTTGATTATGCATCGTGCTCAACACAAACCAAATAGGAGGTGAGGGAACCCAGAATATGACAAAACAATCACAATACTTAACATTTAATTAATCCTTGAAAGGTAGAAGCCGTGAAAAATACTTTTTGGCACTGTATACAAAGTTGTACATAGTAGCATTGTACATATTATACTTATCACTTATTAGTAGGGTAAAGTCCTAGAAATGAAATTAATAGTAGAGCTAAGGTTATATATATCCTTAATGTTGGCAAGTATTGCAAAACTGTGTTGTAAAAAAATTGACCCAGGGCCAGCAAGATAGCTCAGCAGGTGAAGCACCTGCTTAGGCAAGTGCTGAAACTGGTGGTTGGATCCCTGGCACCACATGTCGTGCTAGCTCCTCCATGAGGTGTGGTAGAACACACCTGTAATCCCAGAGCTGGGGTGGCTGAAAACAGGAGGATCACTGAGTCCTTAGCTGTGTAGTAAGGCCCTGTACACAATACATAAAAAAGAAAAAAAAAAAAGAAATTCAACCAATTTAAATTCACGTCGGCCAATTATAGAGAGAACTACAGTATAGTCATTGCACTGAGTGGGAAGGAAAAAAGGAAAGCAATGAAAGATTTTAAATATATCCTTTTTTTTTTCTTTTGTATTTTAGGTAAGGGTTATAGGGTGTTTAGGGTCTCACTACTACTTGTACACAGGGTCTCAGCATGCTCCAGTGGTGGGGCCATCATGGCAGGCCCAGGGATCGAACCCCTGGACCCTGGGCCTGCTTGCAGGCACTTTAATCCATTGAGCTATTTGGCTGGCCCTGAAGTATATCCTTTAGAAATAATCTTCTTTCAAATGCTGAAAGTGTTTAAAATTATTAGTAACATAAAAATTTAGAAGTTAGCATTATCCAGTGTAGTGGTAAGCTTGTAGTCCCAAATAATCAGGAGATAGGCTGCAGAATTGCAGGAACCCATGAATTCTAGACCAGCTTGGGTAACATAGTCAGACCCTGTCTCAGTCCAAGCAAACAAAATTATATGAAGTGATTGGAATTAACCTTAAAACATTACATTTTAATATTATGTTTCATATCACAAGAATCAGCAGTCTCCAAAAGTTTTAAAAAGCTATTCCAAGGTTTTTCATAGTTAATTTAATAATGTCAACTTTAAACCTGGCCACAGGACAAAACTTTCAACTGCTTTTTATTTACAAGCAATATAAATATTAGGTGTAAAATGAGAGAAAACTTCTTTATGTGGATAATTAATTTTATCATCTATCATTCTACAAGTATTATTTGAATGTCTGCTACTCCTAGAAACTATGTTCTATACCACAGGAAGAAAGGATGATTTAAAATATTGTTGAGGAGTATCAGAAGACAAAACACTGGTAGAGAACACGATAGTGTAAGGTACTATAAAGCCTGTGTATTAGGTACTGATTAAAGATATTCAGGAAGGAAATATAGCAGGAAAATTAACCTAGATTCTAAAATATAGGTTGAATTTAAATAGAGAGGAAAGTACAGTATCCTAGAAGAACCATATAAATGAAAATTTTGGATAGTTACATATTTGATATCATAAGACGGAACTTTGAAAAATTCAACTTGATGAAAAATTTTATATTTCAACTGAGTTTAGACAAGTAAGTTGGAATCATATGGAATGCCTTGAATGCTCCCAAGGAACTCATACTTGACCTTTAAAGGGAGTGTTCAACAGAAGAATATGAGCATGAAACAGCACTGTGGCATTGATGTATCAAGTGAATTTAAGTAATGAAAGTTAAGGTGTAGCAGCCTAGAAGAAAGCTCTGAATTTAGGCATGAGGTAATTACAACTTCCAAGGAAGTGGATGAGAGGCAAATTCAGAATTACTCACAAATACAGTACTTAAGATATTTTTTTCAAGTTAAAATTATCTCTCAGTATGGTGGCACATGTCTATAATCCCTGCACTCAGGAGGCGGAGGCAGGAGAATCACTTTTTTTTTTTTTTTTTTTTTTTCTGTCTTTTTGAGACAGGGTCTTGCTATGCAGTTCAGGCTGGCCTTCAGGTCACTCTTGTATCCTAGGCTAATCTCAAACTCACACCAATCCTCCTGCCTTAGCCTCCCAAGTGCTGAGATAACAGAGCAGGATCACTTTGATTTAGAAGCCAGCATAGTAAGTTGAAAGTAAGATCTTGCCTCAAAGAAAACAAGAGGGAAAAAAAGATTATTATTAATTTGCTAAGTGATAGCCATTGAGAATATGGATAATATATTCTTTCATATGCCTCTGAATACTTTTCTAGATAAATAGAATTTTCTATGAATTTAAATGCTTAAAGTACACTTTGGCTGATAAGTTATATTTTTCTTGAGATTATAATATAATGAAATAAATTCTTCTTTATCTTGTATAAAGGATTTACATTAAAAAAGTACACAAGTTTCCTGAATATAGAGTATCTACAGATCCCAAAGTTGATAAGAAAATAATCAGAATGGAACAGGAAAAAGCTTTTAATATGCTGAAGAAGAACTTGGTAGATGCTGGTGGTGTTCTTAGGTATGACATTTATATAATTCTTTTATTTTACAGTTAGCACCATTTATAGGAATATAGGAAAAATTATAATTAAATTTTTTATTTCATTAAAGTGGTTTATGAAGTAGATATCTTACTAGCACTGTTTGTTACTAAAAAATTATTTTGTTATCAAAGGATGATACACTATATCTGCCAAATGTAATAAGCAGTACCAGTACATAGGCTTTTCATCAAATCACAAATATGTATTTATCAACATATTTTAAGCCGGGCGTGGTGGCTCACGCCTGTAATCCCAGCACTTGGGAGGCTGAGGCAGGAGGATCGCTGCGAGTTCGAGACCAGCCTGGGCTACAAAAGTGAGCTCAAAGCCAGCCTGAACTGCACAGTGAGACCCTGTCTCAAAAAGCCAAAAAAAAAAAAAAAAAAAAACATATTTTATTATATATGTTGCACTTTGTTTCAGATACTTACTAGCAGAGCTTTCAGCCACATACATATTTTTAAAACTCTTCTCTGGTTACTTTAACATCCAGAAATGAACTGTAAGTTATAGTAGAATTCTATTGTGCTCAGGTTTTCAATAGGAATAAATGTTAGCTTTCTGTGTACTTTTCCTTTATGTTCAGTAAGAATTTATTATTGTATAATAAAGTCATGTATAGGGGAAATAATTTTTATGTGACTTTTAATAAAAACCTTTAGATATATAAGAATGAATTGAATCAATAATTAAATTCCTCAAGATGGGCATGGAGGTACACGCCTGTAATCCCAGCACTTGGGAGGCTGAGGCAGGAGGATCAGTGTGAGTTCAAGACCAGCCTGGGCTAAATAAGTGAGCTCAAGGCCAGCCTGAACTGCATAGTGAGACTGTCTCAAAAAGACAAAAAATAATAATAAATAAATAAATTAATTAATTAATTAAAAATAAAAATTCCTCAGGGCATAGGCTGCATTTTATTTAATATTAACCATTATAATAATTTTGTACTGGAGCCCGGCGGGATGGCTCAGTGGTCTAAAGCGCCTGCTTGGGAAAGTTTGGGTGGCTTCAGGGAACGCGGTTCGATCCCTGGCACCACATGCTGCGCCAGCCCTGCCCTCAAGGTAGGCTGAGCGGGCCATAAAAATAAATAAATAAACAAACAAACAAAAGTTCTGAAACAAAAAAAAAATTTTGTACTAATATGGTATTCCTAATGTCTTTTTCTGTATTGCTGTCCAAGAGATCAGTTGTCACCTTTAGTTTTTTGTTTTTTGGGGAAAGGGGCTAGTAGTAGGAAGGTTGGTATCAGGTACAAGGAATTAAACTCAGGACTTTGAGCTTGCCAGGCAGGCTTATACCCTGAGCTCAATCCTTGGCCCCAGCAGCTTTAAGTGCTTCTCTTGTTTACTGGGCCAACAGGAGCAAAAATGCTTTATAGGCAATATGTTGAGTTCCTGTTTGGGTAGCTCTCCCATTATAGCTCAGTCATGTAGGGTCTTAGTTGTAATCCATGTGGTTGGAAGGTGGTGTACCATTGAGATAACATATGGGACAAATGGCTAGAAAACTGCAAAGATGGTGATTTCAATGTTGTGTCTCTATTTTGTGATAAAATTTTCTTAATACAAAATGTAAAATATCCTTTTAAGGTATTCTTAAATCTCTGCCTCTTCTTCAACTTTAGAGCTTAATGACATTTATAAAGATTTATTAAGATTTTTATTTAATTGAGTGTAAAGTCAGTATTAGAAGAGCTAAGTAAAGAACATTTTAAATTTTATTAAGTATAACAATACATATTAACGTAAGTAATTGATTCTATCCCTTGTCTAGTAGTATTAGATAATTTTAATATTTGAGCCGGGCGTGGTGGCGCATGCCTGTAATCCCAGCACTCGGGAGGCTGAGGCAGGAGGATTGGTGAGAGTTCGAGACCAGCCTGGGCTACAAAACTGAGCTCAAGGCCAGCCTGAACTGTACAGCGAGACCCTGTCTCAAAAAAAAAAATAAATAAATAAAATAAAAAATTAATATTTAAATTTTAATAGTTTCAAATATTTTCTCTTACCAGGTGGTATGTACAGTTACCTACACAGCAAGCTCATCAGTATCATGAATTAGAGATGCCTTGCCTCCCTTTGTCACCTTCCCCTTTTCCTATTTCTTCTCTTGAAGAAGAGGAAACTGCGATCAGGGATGAGAATTGTGCATTACCTTCACGTTTACACCCTCAAGTAGCACATAAGATTCAAGAGTTAGTATCACAGGGCATAGAACAAGTATATGCAGTGAGGAAACAACTAAGGTACAGTAGAAGCAAGTTGTGCTTTGTTTTTCATATTTGTTTCTTGGTTTAAACAGTGAACTTCATATTACAGATGTTTTCTAGAATGTATACTATCAGAATAAATAAGTAAATAAATACAGATATTAGGCTATTATACAAATCTTATTTACAAACTGATAATTTTCTAGCAAATTCTTATGGCAAATAAATAATTCAATAATATGAATTATTAATAATATTGTTAGTCATTTGGAATATTCCATATTTGGCACATTGGACTGTATCCAAATGGTACATGAGTTGAATTATGTAATAAACACTTTTAGTGAAAAACTTTTGTAGAGCCAAAGATTTTAAGATATTTATCTCATATTATTTGAAAAACAGTTAACTTCATTAAAGCAAAAACATTTGGATAGGGGCTAGGGAGATAGTTCAGCTGCTTAAGCTCCTATCTGGAAAGCACAGGGTCATGAGTTTGATCTCTAGTACCAAAAAAAAAAAATTTCACTTGGATAGTTCTTGGTGTAATGAAATTGTATTTATAGTACTATTTCAGAGTTGATTATTGATTCAGAATAATGTATTTATTGCAAGAATGCAATATCTCACATTTTCTTTGTATTTTATTCTATATAATATATACTGTAATAATAAATATAATATAATAGCAATAATTATACTGAGTAGCAGTAATCTTAGATCAGAGTACTATAAATAGAATTTCATCAGACAATGAACTATACAAAATTTTTATTACACTATAGTTTATAATTAGTATTCTTTTTTTTTTTTAAACTTTTTGTTATGGCTGGCTCAGCCTGTGCTGGGTGCTGGGAATCGAACCTTGGTCCCTGCAGTTGCCTAAGCTTGCCTAAGTTTATTTAAGCAGTGCCTTAGATCACTTAGCTATCTCGCCGGCCCAATATAATTAGTATTCTTAATTTATTATTTTTTGTGTGCAGGATCTAATTATGCAGCTTGGACTTGGAGCGATCCTCCTGATTTCTGCTTCCCTAATGCTGGGATTACAGGCATGTGCCACAATGCCTGGACTCCATTGCTGGCTCAGTGCACCCGAGGATGGGGGCGGGGCCAGGGAAGTATGTGGTGCTGGGGAACAAACCCTGGCCCCGGCCATTACCTAAGCAAGCACTTAGTCTACTGAGGTATCCCGCTGTCCCTATAATTTTTTTAAAATTTAAACAAATTATAATTTTATTTGGTGATGCTTCCTGTCTTTGTACCATTTTCTGTGCCAAGTTCTTTAAATATATCATCTTCCTTAGTCTTACAGCAGTTGTATAATGCTGGTATACTTATCCCCATTTCACACATGAAAAAATAAAAACTCAAGAGTTATTAAATAATGGGCTGAAAAAGCAGTCAGAACTGGAATTTAGGCCTAATTCTGTATCCCTTACATATTATAATTTGTAGGGCTGGGGAAATAGCTCAGCAACATTAGTACATTCCTGGCAAGCACAAGGTTCCAAGTTCAATCACCAGTACTGCAAAAAGAAAAGAAAAAATATATATGTGTGTGTGATATTTAGTGCTTCCACCTTACTCCTGCTGGCTATTATGTAGTATAATGTGAACAACACAGTACCTCTTAGAATTGTTTCTTAATACATAATTTTTCTATTTAGCTAGACAATTTCTTAAGACATTTTATATTTGTTTTCACTGGTTCATCTTTAAAATCAAAATTTGGTGAAGCCATCTACAGTTTACTAATAATCCTGGGCTAAGATACTTAAACTGTTTGCAGTGAGGTTCATTAAGAACAAATAGAAACTCTACATGGTGGCACACATCTATAATCCCAGCCCTCAGGAAGCTGAGGCAAGAGGATCACCAAGAGTTCAAGGCTGACCTGAACTGCATAGTGACATCCTGTCTCAGCAATAAAAGAAAAAGAAAAGTACCAGAGGAATAGTATAACTCCGTAGTGAGGTCCATTGAATATAATACTCAAAGCATGTATATTTTAAACTTAATGATTTTTGTATTTTTTATATACTGATATAGCAATGTTTTCTTTTATCTTGTTTACTTATGAAATTCAAGTAACATCACATTTCATGTAGTGTTAATTGATACCCATTGCAAATAATATAACACTTGTCTATGGACATGATTTGGATGTAAGGCCAAGCTCTCCTTTTTACTGGGTAGGTATATCACTTTGGAAAAGTTATTTAATTTCTATAAGTCTTCAGTTCCCTCATCAATAAAGTGGGAATAATAAATGCATCTGTGTACCAGGATCATACTAAGAGTTAAAAAAAATATTAAAGTGTTCAGTACTGTGCTTAAGATAACATTTAAAAGCATTAAATTGAAAATAACTTTCTTTAAATTTCTAAAAATGTCAAATCTCACTGTAATGTGTTTATCCAATGAAAAATTACATTTTTTAAACCTATGTGAATTCTGTGATTTAATGCATGAAAAAAAATAAATTGAATATAATAATTCCAGTACTTTGGGGGCTGAGGCAGAAGGGTCCCTGTGAGTTCAAGGCCAGCCTGAACTATATAGTGAAAACCTGTCTCAAAAAAAAAAAAAGATTAAACTGAAAAAATATAAATTATTTAGAGCAATAAAACTTGTTTTACTGGGGCCCGGCAGGATGGCTCAGTGATCTAAAGCGCCTGCTTGGGAAAGCCTGGGCGGCTTTAGGGACCGCGGTTCGATCCCCGACACCACATGCTGCACTAGTCCTGCCCTCGGGGCGGGCTGAGCCGGCCATGAAAATGAGTGAATAAACAAATAAAGGTTCTGAAACAAGAAAATAAATACATAAATAAATAAATAAAATTTAAAAAAATTTGTTTTACTCAAATTTATGCTAAAAGAAACATTTTCTTTTGATCTACATGGTTTATGATTTTATTCTTTTTTATATTCTTAACAGAAAATTTGTGGAAAGAGAGCTTTTCAAACCTGATGAGGTACCTGAAAGGCATAATTTATCTTATTTTCCAACTGTAAATGATATAAAAAATCATATCCATGCAGTACAGAAATCATTGAGAAATGGAGATATGGTATACAACTCAGAGATCATTCCAGCCACGGTATGATTACAACCACATTCTTTGCTCTATTAGAGAATCTTTCTTCTATTAATATTTGAACTACTAGATATAACTACTATTAAAGCATCAAAATAGCTGATAAAAGACAAATAATGACAGATTGCCACTAAAATGTAAGTACAGTGAAATTGTTGGTAATTTAAATTTTATTGTCAAAAGGATAAGAAACAGTGAATTTCTAATCTGAATAATCAAAATCCTAGTCTTACCTTTAAAATCAATATTTTTCTCTATAAATATTTATTTAGCAGACATTTATTGAATACATATCAATTGTCTCCCTTTTATTTTTCATTGGTGGAGACAGGATCTTGCTTACAGTGTTACCCAAGCTGATCTTAAACTCCCAGGTCCAAGGAATCCTTTTGCATCAGTTCCCAAGTACCAATAAAGCTGTGTCCCAGCACAGTAGGCTCCTACCCACCTTTTTTTTTAGTGATGGTGATCAATTCCAGGGCCTTGAAAGCATTAGGTAGCTACATCTCCAGCTTGCTGTCCTCCTTAAAAAAAAACAAGCACAAGGTGATGATATTGGTTCTAAACGTGAATGTTGATGTCAAATACCATAGTTTCTACCGAAGCTTTTTGTTTTTGTTTTTCTTTTAATGTATTTAGTACAGGGTCTCACTGTGCAGCTCAGACTTGTAGTGATCCTCCTGTTTTCAGCAGCCCCAGCTCTGGGATTACAGGCATGCTTGGTCTCACTGGCCAGCTCAGTGCACCCAAGGATGGGTCTAATGTGGCTTGTGGTGCTGGTGATCAAAGCTCCAGTACCTGCACTTACTTAAGCAGGTGCTTAGCCTGCTGAGCTATCTCACTTTCCCTTCACCTAGGTATTAAGAAAATTTCTAGTCCCATACTCAGGGGGCTGAGACAGAAGAATCTTTCAAGTTGATGACCAGCCAAGGCTACAAAGTGAGCTGAAGGCCAGTATGAACTGCACAGTAAGACCCTCTCTCAAAAAGACAAAGAAAGAAAATTTTACTATGATTGCCTGAGAAACTACTAAAAATAGTACAAGCAGTGATTATAATATTAAAATCTAAATAGCAATATTCTTTGCTGTCTTTTTTTTTTTTTTTTTGTGGGATTGGGGTTCAAACTCACGACCTTGCACTTGCCAGGCAGGCACTTGTGCCATGGAGCTATCTCCCCAGCCCCAACCATCTTCATTTTTCATAGCCCAAATTCACTTAGTTTGTTTGAATTTTTTAAAGCTAAAACTGTTTTTTGCTGTCCAGAATTCTTATTCACCACACAAAATTCATAAAATGAAACAGAATTAGTTAATAATAATTATTGCCATCTATACTTGTTATCTAAATTCTAACAATCTGAACTCAAGAACCTAACATATTTGGATTATTAAGATATTACCATGCTGGGGCCTGGCAGGATGGCTCAGTGGTCTAACGTGCCTGCAGGCAGCTGCAGGGCCTATGGTTTGATCCCCGGCACCACATGCTGCACCAGCCCTGCCCTGAGGGCAGGCTGAGCCGGCCATAAAAATAAACAAACAAAAGTTCTGAAACAAAAAAATAAAATAAAATAAAATAATTCTTTAAAAAAAAAAAAAGATATTACCATGCTTAGAGAATGTGAGCAAATAAGAGTAATTACAGAGCCAGGCGTGGTGGCGCACCCCTGTAATCCCAGCACTCGGGAGGCTGAGGCAGGAGGTTCAGTGCGAGTTCGAGACCAGCCTAGGCTACAAAAGTGAGCTCAAGGCCAGCCTCAACTGCATAGTGAGACCCTGTCTCAAAAAGACAAAAAAAAAAAAAGTAATTGCAGAATGAAGTATGATATGATAAGGGCTAGGGAGATAGCTTAGTAGAATAAGCACTTGACTGACAAGCGCAGGATCCTGAGTTCAATCCCAGGTACCACACACACACACACACACACACACACACAAATGTGTGAGATGATAATAAAGCATGATAGTTATGTTTTAAGGTTTGTCTTTCACGTAACTGCTTTTTTTTTACTCAAAATTTTCCATTTCAGCTTCAGTGGACTACAGATAGTGGAAATATTCTCAGAGAGACTGTGACAGTTACATTTGCAAAAGGTACGTTGTCTTGAATACCTATAAAATATCAAATCAATGTGAAAACTGGAAGGAACTTAATATATAATCATTTAATCAAATTTTATAGCTAAGGAAACCATGACCTAAAAGACAACTATATTAGGATTTATCAAAATCTTTTCAGCTATTTAAATTCTTTCTATATTCCACTTTTGTGCTTTTTTATTGCTGAAATTTTAATGCTGATTATTACCATAATGAGCAAGAGAGCTGGCTAAGTCTAGTATTGGCTATTTTGCACTGCTTGCTTTTCTTTCAGAGGTCTTACTCCTATATTCTCTCAATGGTTCTATGTTATCTCAGTCAACCCTTTTGCAAGTCTTCTGGAAATGTCTTTTCTTGTGTATGGCAGGCAGGCTTCTCTTATTACTCAGCAATATCTGATCTTAAGTGTTTTCTTAACTGCACTTCTTATATTAAAGAAGCAAATCGTTCCCGCATTTAACACAGTAACCTTATTTGTGTTCTTCATAGACTAGGATTGTTTTATTTATATTAACATAACTAGAGCCCAGGATAATTCCTGCTAAAATGTTAATACCTAAGTAAATGTTTCCAATTGCACAACTGTATAGTTTTTAGTTCTTCTGCCTATTAATGTCAAAGAGTTATTTTGCCTAAAAATGATTTTTAAGTGCAAATTGGCATAGTGCTTGGAATTAAAACTAGATAAATAAAACAGTTGGGAGGCCATTTTACTGTACAGATGAAGTTGTTAGTGGTTAGACAACTGTTGACAGCATATGTACGCTTTAACATTAGATACATTTTAAGACTGATTTTAACAGTAGAATTCCCAATGTCTTGGTTATTGATTGAACAGTACTTGCTTTGGTAGGACACAAACTAAAATTGATTGGTGTTTGTTGGGGACTTAGAACATCTGAATTTCTACTATGACCAATCAATTGATGGTGGGGTTTGTTAAGGTCAGCAACCCAACAGAAGTACTGAGCTGGGTATGGTGACACACATCTATAATTCTAGCATTCTGCAAGGGAAAGGCAGGAGGATTCCAAATTGAAGTCCACATTGGACAATTTAGCGACTTTGTATCAAAAAGGGCTGGAGGTATAACTCATTGTAAAGGCCATGGTTTGATCCCAAGCACTGAAAAAAATTATGTAAGATTGATTCCATTGCAGCAGGGAAGAGGTTCAAACTAGAAATCAAAATATAGTTCTGGTTTTGGCAGTGCTAGGAACTGAACTTAGGGCCTTTATGATCTCTCTTTGTTTTTATTTTGAGACAGTCTTGCTGAGTCACTAAGTTACCCAAACTGGGTTCAAATTTATGATCCTCTTGCCTCAGCTTTCCAGAGTGCTGGGACTACAGGTGTGTGTCACCATGCCAGCTGAGGAATCTATATATATATTTTTAAATTTACCTAGCCTGATGACCTGCCAGGTTAGAAATAATAGCCTAGATGACAATTTTTAGCTGATAGTTTCTGGAAATTCTTTCAAATCTTTTATCTTTTTTGCTACTCCAGTTCTGATAAGTTTATGATAAAGTTGTATCCCAGAAACCATAAAAATAATTTTTAATAGTTGTATTTTATGTAATTTAGGAAATTCATCAGGAGAATCAATTCCCTCCAAAGTGGATATAAATCAGACAGGGACTTCTTTGTCTCCAGAGCCAACTCACTTGCTTTCCTCACTTTCTTCATTTCAGCCCAAAATATTTACACAGCTACAGGTAGGTCCCCAATAAATAGCTTCATTTGGGGCTCTTATTCTTCTTCTTCAACTTGCACTTTAAGGTATTTTAGAGAATTGTTAAAGGAATATGGTAATGATCAAATGTTTATTAATTTCTTGATCTCTTTGTGTCTTAAAATGATAATTTAAATGGTACATTTTTTTAAAAGTTTGACATTGACTATGAAAACAGTAAAATTTGGTTGAACTACTTTTACCTTGGTTGTTTCTATCTGCATTTAGTATTTTTTTATACACTTGCACTTTATTTGTTCCAAGGTTTTGTCAAAATAGCCAAAAAGGTGGCACACGCTGTCTTCCCCGTGCTCGGGCAGGTGAGACAAGTTTGAGGCCAACCTGGCCTATATACTGAATTCAAGGCCAGCCTGAAGCAAAACCCTGACTCGGAAAAGAAAAGAAAAAAATCCTATGAGAATATCATGTATAGTAGATACAAACATTTTGATATAACTGTTCTTTTTAAAAGGGTTTGCAGTTACAACCAAGATTCGCTTCTCCAGATGGGTTGCCAACTCTATTGTCAGGAAATAACCACTCCAGTCCTTCAGCACTTCTGGATTCAACAGAAAGTATTTCAGTGAATAACAGTTCTTTACTGCATGGTGAAAGTCACAGCCTTCCAACAGATACATGCCTAACCCAAAACAATAGTAGTGCATGTATTTGTGGTAACCTTCAAGGACCAGAACAAAATCTAATGGCAGTGGATCAGCTGATGGAAGATGGAGATGTTGAGGATACAGGGAATCTGGAAGGAAGTGTTCATCAGATATTGTTGGAAGACATGCAGAGCATTCCAGTACAGATTATAGACAACAACTCAGCTTTTAGTAAGTTAAAAATCAACTTTGTTATTTCTGAGCCTTTATGGACAACATGATGATACAGTATTAAAAAAGAATCATTTTCCAGTGGGTTTATAACGTATAATTGACGGAAAGTTTTAAGAAAAGGAAAAAATTTCACTCAAAATTATGAGGAGATGGTTTCACTAGTTCAGGAACTTTTGAGCTTTACTTTTGTATTTTTTTGTTTTGCAGGACTGGGGTTCGAGCTCATGACCTTGCACTTGTTAGGCAAGCATTTGTGCCACGGAGCTATCTCCCTACCCCTTCTCTCTTATTTCTAATTGCTTAATACCATTAAAATTATTCAAGGGCTGGAGAGATAGCTCAGCGGTCTAAAGAGCCTGCTTAGGCAGGCTTAGGCAACCACAGAGACCACGGTTCGATCCCTGGCACCACATGTTTCACCAACCCCACTCGCAGGGCAGGCTGAGCCAGCCATAAATAAATAGACAAACAAACATTAAAATTATTCAATCTCCGATCATCTTCTTTTTCAGAGATGACAATGTAGTAATGTAAAACCAAGAAATTATTTTAGAATACACCTATCCTACCTTACTGAAAAGGTTACAGAAAATTTGATATATGAATACACACACAGAAAAATGGAAAAGTAAACAGATACAAAGGTTAAAGAAAAGATTTTGAGTATTAACATAAATGTTACATTCGATGGAAGTTAAATGGGAACAAGTAACATTTGGGTGCTTGAGTTTGACCCAAGACCTTATTATCTTCACTTTATTAATAACCCAATCAACATAGTAATAAACTCTGTTAATGCTTATTTAATCGGTTTCTCTTCTTTTCACACATTGTTCTGGACTGTGCACATTGATGAGAAAGGATTTTCAATTTTCTTTGAAGAACAAAAATCTTACAACATACTGTATCCCTTCTGTACATTCTTATAGAGAAGGAGAACCGGAACACTGCTGCAGCCAGAACGAATGGCTTTCTTTTACATTTATTGGAAACATTGCTTTTAAGAAAATGTGTGCAAAGGACTGTGGCAGTTGTGATTACTGAATTAACTTTTCTAGCTAAAAAGGGAAAGAAATAGAAATAATAAACAATAAAAAGAAATAATAAATTAATTCTCATAACTGCATGTCATAGTTCAGTGGTGGTGAGTCTATGGCACTTTTCCTGCAGTGCGCTTGATTCGTGCCATCACTGGCATAGTTGGTGATGCCCCTCTTCTCTAGGTGGGGAAACCAAGCCCACAGAGCATAAGTTATTGCCAGCAGTTCCTTTCTTTTTTTAAGAATTTTTTAAAATTTATTTATTTATTTTTTTCTTGTTTCAGAACCTTTGTTTGTTCACTCATTTTTATGGCCGACTCAGCCCACCCTGAGGGCAGGGCTGGCCCAGCATGTGGTGCCGGGGATCGAACAGCGGTCCCTGAAGCCACCCAAGCTTTCCCAAGCAGGTGCTTTAGACCACTGAGCCATCCCGCCAGGCCCCTAGCAGTTCCTTTCTTTTAAGTGACAGAACAGGTATTTAAGTCCACATTAGTCATACCTTCCAAGTCTGTCATCTTTTTTAACAGGCTACATCCGTGTTTTTTGTTCCTAGTATTTCTAGGAACAGATTGCTTAATGAAGACCCTCTTTGGATCCAGATCTGTGTGCTTTATTATATCTTGCCAAAGCAGTGTTTCACCTGTTTATACTAGGTCTGTGTCTCTGGTTGAACTCCAGTATATGACAAGGATTAGATATGTTCAGAACACTTTTCTGATTGGATAACTCTTGTTTCCTTCTAACAACTGAAAAACTGACGTTTTGTGAAAGAGAGATGAAGATTTCAAGTTTGACTACTTATCAGTTTACAGCAGTATTGTTGGTATGTTGCCTTTAGATTAATTTGCTTGTAAACTCTTTACTACTGGAATTAGAAAGTATATATTGAACTGTTAAGCATATACATAGTTCACACAGCTAAGTTAGAGATATAATTTAAGAGGTGGCACAGAGTTATCAAATATATCAGCTGTTTTTCTCAATTACATCTTCTGTTCCAAGCTATCATTTTTTATTTCATATTCATGTAACTCTAAATATTCTCACAATCAAAAGCATAATAACCTTTTTAATTTTTCTTTTGTGTTTGGTTTTAAAGTTGAAGAAAATCTGGAATGTACTATTTCTGTGAATCAAGTTAAACAAGACCCCAAAGAACCAACATTATCTATGGCACCAAAAAAGAATTTAGACTGTAAGAAATTATCTGCTACATAAATTTTTGAAGCTTTCAGAATTTACAACTCTGATAACTTCAGATGTCTTAGAAAAGAAGGTGAATATTAACAAAGCACAGCATGTGATAACTGGACTGAAGACTGATTTGATAAGCAGCTTTGATTTAAAATGTATATTTGTCGAAAAACTCATATTTTTGCCTTTGTTAAGAGATATTTTACTGTTTTTACATATATATATATATATATATATATATATATATATATATAATTCTTATGGTTTTTGATTGCTTAATAAGGTCAGTATTTCAAAAGACCATCTGAACTTACAGTAACGTAGTGTGGACACAAATGGTTATATTTAACTCATCTCTGGAAATACCCAGTTTGGGTTCTTACAAGACAAAAAAGCAAAACAAAAACAATATGAGTATATGTGTATGGGATGACATGTAAGTCTTAAAGTTGTAAAGAATTTTTATCTAGCGAACAGCTAAGAAAATTTTTGTACTCTGTCTTATTTAGAAAAGTAAAACATTTTACTTACACAAAATTGGCAATTAGGTCTTTACTCTTATAGCTTAGCCTCTTAATTTTTGTTTTTTTAACAAGCCAATAGCATACGAACTGTCATCTAATTGAAATTTAAGTGTCTTGGTTAAGTTCTCAAATTTTTAACTTGCATTGATCAGTTGAGCAACAGAAATCAATATGTATTTCCTGGCATTATAATATAGTGGAGGTAAAACACTAATTATAGGAAGAAAGATAAAGAAATTGAAAGATCTTAGTAGAACAATATGATTTCCTGGTGTTTACAGGTAAGTTAGGCAATTTTTTGATGATAACAGAGGATTTTTTTTCCCCATTTTTTGTTTTGAAGATTCTGTTCTAGTCAGAAAAGACTTGAGTTATATTTACATTTCTCTATGTCAGAGTTCTTATTGTCTTGAAGTATTAAGATTTATAATTCAAGGTAAGTATTTATAATTTAGAATTTAATATTTAAGACTTTTTAAAAGTCTAATTTGTATATTTGCTTGTTAAGTAAGTATATGTTCTTCAGATACCAAATAAGTACTAATCAGTATATTCAATGTGAACTTCTGCTTTCTGAAGGATGGGCAAACCAGAAATGTTAATTATAAATGTCAAAAAGTCATTTTAAAGGCTTTTTTCCCTCAGAAACAATATCTGGATATATTTTACACTTTAGTTTTTGAAAGTAAAGATTTCAAATGGATATTATTGAAAACATGTACAGTATAATATGAAATTTAATGTCAATATTTTACATGTGTCACTTTTGGCTTCACATTGAAGTACATCCCCAACCCTGTTTTATTTTTTATTTTTTGAGACAGTGTCTCATAAGCTGCCTAGACTTAGTAGGTTAGGGATTGTGATCCTCCTGTTTAAGCCTCCCAAGTAGTGTGCACTGCTGCACCTCACTCAGTCTCACATTCTTGAGTTATTGTTTCAAATATATAACATGTATCTCAAAACAAACACTGTTATATTACAGATAGAATTCTCACATTTCTTGCTCTTTAGATTTATAGCCTGTTGAATATGAAGTTTATTATCTATATCCTATATAATACAAAATTAATATTTAGCTGTATCTTATTTTTAATAACAACTGGTTTTCCTTGCTGAAGAATTGAAAATATTTGACATCAGTATTTGTACAAGTAGGCTGCCAAATTTGATTTTCAGGCAAAATTAAACACAACTCTTAGCTATCTCAAACTTAGATTTCTTAGTCTATGTGTACTTAAGAAGGATAAATCTAAGTTAATTTAGAGAGTTGCACTGTAGGCAGTGTTTTTTCATTTGTTATTTCTACTTTTTTATGGAAACTTTTTAAGGTTTTAAATAATAGATTTTCTTCTTATAATAATGATAAATGTTTATTAAAAATACTTCACCAGTTGAACTATATCACTTAAGGAGACATTCTTTTCTTTTTTGATGTGGAGTTGCTAAGGAGAAATGCTTGGTAAGATGCAAACCCCTGTTAGGTACCTGTGAAGATGAGTGGTGTGAGAGGATTAGAGTTTGAGATCTTGAACAAAGCATAGTTAAAATATATACATTTTCTACTTCTTTCATGAATGTCTTTTCTATTACTGTCCTTTATCATGACAGAAAGTTACAGTGTCTCCTTCCTACTAACAAAATTCTTACAAAAGCCAAGAGCATGAAGGAAGGTTTAAACAGCTAATTGTATACTCTTTTGGTTTTTAGGTAGAAACTGGAACTATCAGTATTTTCATGTAAGTATTTCAATGAGTAGCTCTTTAAAAATGGTTTCTAAAATGAGTTTTTAAAGATCCATTTGTCCTCTAAATGCATGTTTAGTTACAGTGTGTCAGTATGGTATTTAAAGATGCTTATTACCACCTTTTCAAAACTGTTCACATATTTAAAACATTTATTTTTATTAATACCGAGCATATTAAATAGAAGTCCATAAACTTTTTAACATTAGTGTTTGGCTTTCTCCTAACAGCTTTACAGCAGAGTTTAACATTTATTTCTTCACATTATTATACAGTATAAGGTGTGATAACTGTAGTGTTGAGTTGGACTTTCAAAATAAGCAAGATTTCACAAGTACAATTCAGCTTGTTTCTCCATTGTAGTTTTCAGGTTCCCTACCTGCAAATCATTTTCATGTGAACTCTAGTCCATTATAGATAAACACAGCCATGGTGGACTTTTTCCTCAATGAGCACCTTTCTGTGTAAGCAATATGCTTAAAAGAAAAATACTTTAACATCTTATGTAAGATATACATTTTTTAAATATCACAAAAATGATAGAAAACACAGATCTTGGGATTTAGTTTTTCCTTTGAGTTTCTCATGTTGAGCCTATTGCCTTGTTGTTTTTGTGTGTGTGCTTTATATCCTATCAAAATATATACTTGATCATGTGGGTATGAAAAAGATACTGTTTACTTTGTACCAGTTTTTAAAAGATATTCATATAGTGTTTTTGTTATAATTTTTTCATTAAAAAATCCTGTGGGTTTTTTTTCTTAGGGATTTTTAAAAATATAAACATTTTTTTCCTAGATATATGAATTTTGTTCATCTTCAGTAAGATGCTGAATAAACACTTTAATATGAAAGGAATTTTTGCCAGAGATTTATGTTCAATTTGGACCCTGAAAATTTCTAATTATAGCTATGAACAACTGGTGCCAGTGTTAAATTTGGGGATATGCATTTTAGTACTATGATTTAGCTAAGCATCAATACTTTATTTTTATTGTTTTTATCTTTTAAAGAATATAAATAGTGATGGGAAAAAAAAAAACGGCATTAGGAATGATGCAGAATTTCACAAACCAAAGTAATTGAAATTCAACAATAGTTGCTGTATTATATTTTTAATAGGAATTTAACAGTGAATGTTATATTTTGTAAATTTTTTAAAAGAGAGCACAAAACAGTATTAAAACAAAAATTACAAGTGATATAGAATTTCACTAAACAAAGTAACATGAATTTCACACTATTTGTTGCAATGCATGATATTGTTTAAAATTAGTTGTTCATATTACCAGATATATACGTGCAAAATTGGAAGAAGAAAGAAAGAAAAGAAATATATAGGAAATTAAAAGGAAAAAAGGATAAACAATTGAAAAATAGAGACAAAACAAGCTAAGCATTAACTGCTCCTTTCCATAGACCACAGAAATCCACAGTACAGTTGTACAAACCATTCAGTTGCTATATTATATGATACTGTCTTCAAATTAGTCACTCAGATTACCAGATATAGACTTGGAAAATTCACTTAAAGTAAAAAACAAAACAAAACAATAACAAAGAATGAAATTCGAGGGCTGGCCTGATAGCTCAGCAGACTAAAGTGCCTGGGCTCAATTCCTAGGATGCTGTGCCAGCCCTGCCCCCTGGGGCAGGCTGAGATGGCAATTGAGACTAGGTGTGGTGGCGCATGCCTGTAATCACAGCACTTGGGAGGCTGAAAACAAGAGAATCACTGGGAGTCCAATCTAGGTAGTGAGACTTTGAACACCCTGTAGACCCTGCCCTAAATACAGGGAAAAAAAAGAGGAAAAAAAGAAAAAGAATTTTGAAAGAAGAAAGAAAATAAAAGTAAAAAAGAAAAAAAATTAAGGCATTAACTGCTCCTTTCAAAAGACGAGCAAAAATCGGTGGTACAGTTATCCAGACTATTCTGCATATGTACCTAAATATTATCTTTTTCCCTTCTTTGATTTGTCCTTTTCCTCATCCCAGTTTTTTTTTCTCATTGAACAAATTCTTTCCTTTTCAAGGTGTCTGTTTTACCTTTTAAATTTTACTCTTTCAGATTCTCACATGGAGTGAGATAGTATGTTTATATAGTATCTCACATGGAGTGAGATAGTATGTCATAGATATGGTTTATTTCATATAGTCTCTATATGATATAGACATATCATATAGTCTCTAGCTGCATCCATTTATCTACAAAAGTCTCGGAGTTATCTTTTTTTTATAGCTGAATACTCCATTGTGTAAAAATGCCATCTTTTTTATCCATTCCTCAGTTGATGGGAACATCAGTATTTTAAGACAAGTGTAATAAGGTAGATTTTTTTCCACATTTTGGCATCATGATATCTTGAAATATCTATCATATTCAGTATGATAACAGAATGCTGTAATTAGAAATAATGATGATGATGATGATTTGCTTTTTTCCTCTCTCCCTGCTTGATTCTAATTTATTGCTTGATTTTCAAGTATGGGAAAATCTTAATCTCCTTAGAGAGGTACCGAGTTGATTTAGGCTTCACAGGATATATATATATACAGGCTCAATCTCTACTACCGCAAACACAAAGAATTAGTATACTTTTACCATATGTAAATAGCTATGAATTCTGTTATTAACTAATACAAGTATTCATTGCTGACTGAATTCTTGAAACTTTAAGAAAAAGATTAGAATTTAACATAGGATGTGATGTGTACACCCTTATAATCTCAGCCTGCCCTGGGGGTGGGGCTGGCACATGTGGTGCCAGGGATCGAACCACAGTCCCTGTGGTTGCCTAAGCTTGCCTAAGCAGGCACTATAGATCCCTGAGCCATCTCACTGGCCCAACAAGTCTTAAGTGGTATAATATTTTGATATTTAGGCATCTATATTTCTACTTAATTAGTTTAATCATAAGAACAAGCCTTAAACTGAGCTTTATGATGCATACCTATAATTCCAGGCTTTGGAGGCTGAAATAGAAGGAACATAAATTTAAGCCCAATCTGGGCTGTTTAGTGATAGCAAAATCTTTTTTAAACCTCATTCCCCCCTCTTCCTCCTCAAGATCTTATCTTAAAAACAAAAACAAAAAACTGCTAGGAATATAGCTCAGCCTAAAGATCCTGGGCTCAGTCTCTACTACCGCAAACACAAAGAATTAGTATACTTTTACCATATGTAAATAGCTATGAATTCTGTTATTAACTAATACAAGTATTCATTGCTGACTGAATTCTTAAAACTTTAAGAAGAAGATTGGAATTTAACATAGGATGTGATATGTACACTCTTATAATCTCAGCACATGGGAGGCTGAGGCAAGAGGATTGCTGTGAGTTGGATGCCAGTGTGGCAGTGCAGTGAGTCTGGGACCAGTCTAAACTACATTGCCAGGGTTGAGGAGATAAGCCAACTTGGGTTTGTTTCCCAATATCACATGCCATCCCGGCCCTGGAACCCTGGGTACACTGTGCAAAAACATGGCATGGTAGTGCATGCCTGTAATCCCAGCACTGGGGAGACTGAGATGGGAGGATCATTGTGTCAGAGCTACATAACAACCGTGTACCAAATACATACATACAAACATACTGGACAGCCAGATCCTGTCTCCCCCCCCCAAAAAAAAAATTGTGATGCCTTTTAAAAAACTCATTTATTGGTCAATGCTATTGCGATTCCTAAGAAAAATAAATTATATGGCAAAATGGAAAATCTTTCAGAACATAGTATGGTTATAAGATTATTATAAAACCAGCCTGTAATGAGAACCTGAACACCCTGTACATACTTCCCTAAAAAAAAGAAAAAAAAGAAACTTAACTAAAATCAGAACTGTGAGGGAATCACATACTAGACTAGTTTTAGTTTTATTTTTAAATATCTTTATTGAGGTACAATGAATATACCATAAGCTATACATAAAGTGCACAATTCGATATATATTTTGATATGTACACAAATGTAAAACCCTAACCATAATCAAGTTAACATACTGTCATTCCCAAAACTTTCATATTTTTTCTTGGTAGCCCATCCTCCCCCATAGCTCCCCACCTGCCATTTCCAGACAACCACTGATACACTTTCCAGTAGAGATCAGTTTGCTATACATGAGATTGTATAGTATCAATTTTTATGATCTTTTTTGGGAGTGTGTAAATACTGGGAACTCAAGACCTTGCACTTGATAGGTAGGCACTTGTGTCACTGAGCTATATCACCAACCCCTATCTTTTATAGTAACCTTTTAGTTACTCTGTTCCTCTACATTAGAGTATGTATGATTAGCTCATTCACTACTGCTAAGTAGTATTATCTTGTATGATTATATCATTATTCACATAATAATGAATATATAGGTTATGTATAATTCTAGCCTATTACAATAAAGTTGCTGTTAACATTTGTGTACAAGTCTTTGAACTTACATGTTTATTTCTCTTTGGGTAAATACATAGTAGTGGAATGACTGGAGCATATAATGTATAAATATATATTTAACTTCTTAAGAAGCTGCCAAACAATTTTTCAAACTGATTGCACTGTTTTATTCCTATCAAGGGTGAGTAAGAATCTCCATATCTTCATCAATGCTTGGTATGGATAATTTCAGATTTCAGAGATTTAGCAAGAATGTAAGAGCATCTCATGGTGGTTTTTTGTTTGTTTTGTTTCTTAAATTGTTTCTTTTATTTTCTATCATCTGTTTATGTATTTATTTAGTGTATGTATCTTTTTATTACTTTTAATAAGAAATAACAATGTGGCAGTTTCAGAACACTAAGTTAGTAGCATATTCCCAATATTTGATACAATGCATATTGCTGTCCTCCTAGTAATACAGAGCACAGGGTGTAGATGTGATAATTTTTCTAATCATTATTGGTACAAAAATTTTCTTCTCATTGAACTAAGAGAAAGTAGTTGTATACATAATCCAATGTTTAATAATCACAGTGGGTTATTGGTAAAACTGGTAATGTTGGAAGCTGTTGATTTGAGCCTTTTACAGCTCAGCATACTAATCTAGCTTTATGTTTTATGCCTCATGGTAAAGTTTTCTGCTGGGTGGTTAAGGGCAAGTTAAAGCAAGGCCTTTATAACAAAACATGTAACTTTTGTATCTGAAGATCAGTTAGATCCCCTCAGGATGGTGTATGTATCCTGTGTGTGTGTGTATATCCTCTGTGTGGTGGGGGGGGCAGTTCAGCCCTCTCCTGGGAGAGGGGTTGATGTGGTATGTGGTGCTGGGAATTGAATTGCCTAAGCTTCCCTAAGCAGGCATGTTAGACTGATGAACTATCTCATCAGCCCCATCTTTTACCTGTTTTTAAACTGGGGCTTTGGGATTAGTTCAGTGGTTTAAGTGCCTGGGTGGGCAGTGCCAGTCAGGCACAGGGGATGGTGGTTTGATTCCCAGACCTACCCTTAATGCAGCCTGAGCCAGCCAAAAAGTAGATAAAATAAGTAGTAAGCAAACAAACTGGGACATTTTCTTTTCTTTTATCAGTTTGGAAGCAGATACATATTAACTGATCAAATCAAAAACACCATGGTAGATACTATAGTTCATCCTTCTAATAAGTCTGTTGATCTGGTCTTCCCTATTTCTAGCATCTTCATCTTTCACAAAATGGGTGTTCTTTTTCTTTATTCCACCTTATGGAAATGATAACTTGAACAGCCACAGGAAGTTATTTGCCTCTTTGAAGTGCTTTCCAACAGTGTAGATCTCATGTATCAGATCATCCATGCAGATGATGTCATATTTACCAAGAAATCGAGCAATCAATGAATTATCTGTCAAGGTAATTCGCTTCTTATTGATTTTGCCATTGCTGCTTTTGTGTATTACTTCATTTACTGACTTGAGGTTTGGGTACTCCCATGCAATATATGACTTTACAATTCTTAGCCTGTTAATTGAAGCTTTGTTGAGCTTAATGAAGGTGCCATTGAAGATTTGGTGAAAGTGAAGAAGCTGCAACTTGTGGACCTGTGGGTTCGCACTATTGATACCCCTGATCCAGACAACAAATGGCAGTTTGGGCTCTGCAGGGACATAGAAGTTGCCAGCTTTTCTCACCATCCTAGTTATTTGGGTCTCAGTTCTGTACGTCTGTCTATGATCCTTATGATACTGCCTGGCTTTTTCATAGATGAGCTTCTTTCTCACCTTGAGAAACATCTTCTGGGCAAACTTCTTTCTCAGGCGCTTTATCTTCAACTCAAATGTCTTTGCTTTTTACGGGTTTCTGGCACATCAGGAACTTTCTTTTTCTTCTATACCCTCCGTGGTTCCAGTCAGAAAAGAGCAAACTGAGACTTCTTATGAAATTTTGAGAGTTTCAAAATATATACCATATCCAAGTGCTTTATTAGATATGTGACTTACAAATATTTTCATTTTCTTACTAGTTTTTTTCAAAGGGCAAAATTCTTAATTGTCGTATAGTCTCCCTAATGTAAGAACTTTAAAGAAGAAGATAGGAGCTTAAGGGCATAACACAGCTGAATGTGTTATGGATTAAACAACGAAGTGACTGGAAGCAGATAAAGGAGAAAACATATCAAGAGCAAAACCATGCACTTATATACACAGGATGAATCAGATATTGGTCTCAAGAATCTTCAAAAGGTTCATCATACTGAACATAGCACTATGTAACACTAAAACTATGCTTGGAATGTATGTCACTCTTGTCTTTTTGATGTGTACTGCTCCCGGTGTAAACTTAGTTACTGTCATTCTCTCTCTCAAGAGTAGTACTTGAAATAAAAGACTGGGCCAAATACCATAGTCTTGACAGGCTATAATTTTGTATTTCCTTGAATTCCCAAATATCTGTGTAAAAATTGTGTAACTGCTCATATCACAATATATGGAACGTTATTAGAATATCAGTGATGGTCAGAAAATATCAATTCCAAGCTAAGTCAAAGATATTTGATACTCAGAAAGCCAGTGATGATAAGTACCTATGCTAGAGTGTAATAGTATCAGAAAGCTTTTCTGCTGGAGGGTTAAGAATGTAAGTTAACAGACCAAAAATTGGAGAGAAAGAAGGGCTATGAGGATAGCCAATATTTTGGCCCTAGCCCTTCAAGGTCAATAAGGACTCAGGATATAAGAGAACCTGCGCTGTAATATCCTATAACTCAGAGGTGTCCCAAATTCTTTGGTCAAGGAGATTATGGGACCTCAGAGGAAGGGGATAAATGAAGTATAGTGCGTCTAAGGAGAGTCACCCAGAGAAAAACATTCTCTCAGGCTTTCACAGAGAGCAAACTGGCCAAGCAATGGCCGTGACTTGTCCCGAAGGCTGACACTAACAACAGTTCTACAAAGTACTGTCTATGGTCCCAAACTTAATCCTGAGGGGATTTGACCCTGTAAGACACAAAACAAAACAAAACAAAACAAAACAAAACAAAACAAAACCAAACCAAACCCGAATGTTTTGTTATACAGGTCTTGCTTTGACTTGCTCTTGATCACCCAGCAAAAAAAAAGCTTAATTACAATGCATGAAACGCAGAGCTAGATTGGTGAGATGAGCTTTAGGAGGCTTAGATCAATAGCCTCCAATATTACAAGCTTCACTGGTGGCCCACTGCAATTGCAGAACATTTGACTGTGTATGCATCTGCTTCCTCTTAG
>PVJA010027679.1:12616-28449 GCA_004027025.1 Myocastor coypus | reverse complement strand
TCTAAACTGATCCGATGATGAAAATATGTAATATAACCATTGTTAAATTTAAACAATAAAAGAATTGAAAAAAAAAACCATAGATTATAAATGCAAATATTTTTCTTTGCCCTACAGACATAAGGTGCTGGTATTTACTACAGTAGTCAAGATCATTTGAGAAAAACATGCCATTTTCTCTACATTTAATATCTATTATATGTTGTATACTATAAAGGTATGATTTAATTATTTCCCTCAAATCTAGCATGTGATATGGAATGCTATATTAATAAAGTGAGGCATCTTGTTTAGAGATCGAGCTTCCTGTGTGAGAACAAATAAATAGAGATTAAAGCCAGATGAGAGTCCACTCAAAATCACTAGGATTTATTAGTATGACTCTGATTAGAATAAGCAACTCCAGCCAAAGTAGTACTCCTTAAATTTCATGATCAGAGCAAAATTATTGTTAGTACATTATAATTATTTTATTCTACATATTCAGTTTATTAAAGGTTTTGTGGCTATCATTTATGAAAAAGTCATAAAAGCTTCAAAAACTCATGTTTTTTTTTCCTTTTCACTATTTAAGATGACAAATTTTCAAAGTCCTTCATGTCCCAGCATATTTGTACTCAGATTATATATTACAGTGTATTAGTCCGTGAAATGTAACAAATTGAGAAATCAAAGTTAATACACTCCACGTAAACTACCTTTTTCTGAACAATTGTGCATAAGCAACAAATAATTATTAGATACTCGTTCTTTTTCTTTTGATCTGTTCTCTTAAATTCTGAGGTAGAAATGTTAGAGAAATGGCTTGAACTCTGCTAGATATTTATATTATTTGACAGAACTTTTAAAAATGATGCTGATGGATAGTGGTCAAATCCTAGAGCAGTCCTAGCGTCCGCACTGTTTCTGACCTAAAGTCCTGGTGCTATTGCTCCTTTCTGAGCATGGGAATGGTCCTTTTTTTGTGCTATAAGGCTACAGAAGTGATGCTGGAGTGACATGGGTGCCGTTCAAAGGAGAAGGCTTTGTATACTGCTGTGGCATATGTGCCATATGTTCACCACCACTGTCCTAGAGCAATTGGACTGGCATCTATAGAGGTAGTTCCTAGGTATCAACTTTTCTTTTCTTTTATTTCTTTCTTTCCTTTTTCTTTCTCTTTCTTTTTTTTACCAGTGTTCAAACTCAAGATGTTTTGCTTGCCAGGTAGTCACTTAGGCTGCTGAGCTATCTCTCCAGCCATTATCAGCATTTCTCAGAGCTCTCCATGGTCTTTTAATAGTAACCAAAGCCAAGATTTTAGAAGGAAGTGAGGAGACAACTTATGTCTTTCACTGTGCATGACAGAAGCAGAAGAAGATATGCACAGGCCCAGCGATTGGCCTGTGGTTCTTCTCCTTAAAGCAAATATTAGGCAACAGACATGTGGGACTCACATGGCTAACTCCGGTCTTTCTCGTTATCTTAGCACCCCAGGCAGTTTTAAATGAATCAAAATGATTTTCTAAGCATTTGGCAAGCATTAGTCCTGGATACAGAGATAATCAAATCTTAGTGATTGAGACCAATTTCATTCCTTCCTTGGTGCCCCAACAATGATTTTAATTACATGAAAACTACTCGAGGAACAACACAAGATAATGATTAAAAATTGATTCCTTAGTGTGGCTTCCTAGTTTCAGATCCATTCTCTTCCATTTATTAATTATTTGACATTAACATGATACTTAATTTCTGGGATCACACCACAGTAAGTGCTCAATAAATGTTAGCTGTGCCTGGAGTCAAATTTGGGGATGCAGTTGTTTGGTATATAGCAGGATAAAAAGAAAATTGTGAGACTTACAATGCAATGTCGACAGTTATGTTGAAAAGGAAGACATAGTCGTTTAGAAGGAGTCTTTTTACTCTTACTGTATTTTACCATTTTATTCAGGCATAATGGTCATGCAGATTAATGGTGTTCATTGTGAAATTTTCATATATGTGTGTAAAACACTTTTCTTATACTGAGTTCATTTTGCCCTCTTTATTTTCCCATCCCCTTTCCATGATACTTTTCCTCTCCTTTAACAGTGTTCTAGGCAGCTGAGTTAGATAGAAATGTTATAGTTCCTCACACAAGGCAAGGCCCTCAGTGTGAGCCAATATGGAAGACAGATACCTTGCAAATTGAGACAGACACTCCCTCTGTAGGCCAGACTTCAAGACTTGTAAAGGCTAATCTTTCTGAAGATAAACAACAAGGATTGATTTTGTAAATAAATCTCTATCACCTTCAGGAATTAAGGAGGAATCACTAACTCAAACCCATATTGGATAAGCCCCTGTTCTGTAATCATGTCCACTGGCTAAATGAATGGCTTCCTCATTTGATCTTGGATTAAATCAATTTTACCTGAGCAACTACAATTGTAATCTTACTGCTGGACTTTTGTTTTGTCCCACCTCATGTGCGAGTTCCTATGTTTTCCACTTTAAACCCACTTTACCTCATGGATAAAAATCCCAAGAGCAGATTCCTGGGCAACATGCCAGATCCCCTTCTGTCTCTCTCTCAGATAGAAGCTTTCTTTTTCCTAACAAATACATTTTACTCTTAACCTCCATTGTTCCTAAAATTCATTGTTCAATTTTAGGAGACATCAATATATCCCAGGTATCTTTCAAGTGGGCAGTTTAATTCCCCTATTATCAATAGTATTCGATAAACATAAACAGTTTTGTGAGAACCTTGGATGTCTATTTATATATCCATGGCTTCTTCCTAAATAGATTTATGAAACTTTGTTAAAAAAAGTTAATACACGAAACATGTACAGACTTTTTCTTATTGATATTCTCTAAGTAATAAAAAATTGCCTACATGGCATTTATATTATAATATGTATTCTAAATTATCTATAGATTATTTAATGTAAGTGGGAGGTTACATTTAGGTTATTTGCCATCACCACAGGACTTTATGTGAAGGACTTGAGTACACATGGATTTAGCTATTTATGGAGGGTCTTGGAAGTAATCCCCCATAGATGTCAAAGGACGAATAATCTGTGTATTTATCGGAAGTTGGTATGAGATTTGGTTTTGAGCCATTTTTAAAAAGATAATAAGTTTATTATAGTGTGCAGTCATAATTCAGAACTGCTGCAATAGGTCATTCAGCTAGTTGGGTTGCTATGTTTTTCACTCAATGGCTGAAAGATATATGAACAGAAATATACATGCAATCCTTTATAACTTTACTAACATGTAAGTACTCATTAATTCCCCAGATTTTTATTTAGAATTTACACTACATAAAATCAGATTTTAAGACAATCTCAGAAATGACATGATTTTGAGAAAAAAAAATTCAACATTTCAAGGAAATTACTGAAGAAGTTGAATTAACGTTACATTTCCAAAGGTTGGCCTGATAGCTCAGTGGACTAAAGTGCCTGCATCAGCAGAGCACAGTGGTCCACCGAGGTTCAAGCCCTGACATGAGCCCCCAGGATATGCTGAGATGTTGATTGAGACTGGGCATGATGGCACCCCTTCTGATCCCAGCACTTTGGGAGGCTGAAAACAGGGGAATGAATTACTACCACTCTGGTCTACGCAGTGAGATTCTGTAGACCTTGTATCCTCTGTCCTAAAAGTATTAAAAAAAATTACTTTTCCACATGTTGATGTTTGCTTCATTTCTATTACCATATGTTGCATTGCCTTGATAAAGAATGTAAAGACCTCAGTGTCCTGCACAGACTAGGGTATCCTTTTTATTCCCAGTGATGGTGACTTCAGTAGACTTCAACTTCATAGTGATCTGTGGTGTGAAATTTAAGATTCATATAGGGATTGTGGGAGAAATCATGATTATACATTAAATCAAAGTTCATGAAATTCCCACCTGAGGTGGTAAATCTGGCACACATAATAACTGAAGTTCATATTATGAACAAAAAGGAATTTGTGGATATATTATATTTTCACAAATGTTACTTTAAAGCCAATTCCATGGTAATGACTAGCTTTAGAACATATCACAGTTAACTTCTCAGAGATTTGTCATGGCATGCATAGGAATACTGAGAATAGTACTGACCATGTAGGGTTGCTATTAGACTGAAATAGAATTACGCACCTGTTACACTCATAGAGTCTGCCACATAATATATGTTCAAAATTATTATTGCTAGCTTTCCATAATCATTAGTATCATTTGAATTTCATTAAAAATTATGAAAGTTTTGTGTCTATATGGAGAGAAAATAGTTAAAGTTAAGCAAAACTTTTAGTACATGTTTCAAATAGTTAAAGCAATCATAAACTTTGACTGCACTATTTTCATAAAAGTTGCATGGAAAATTATTTCCCTTGAATATCACAGGGAGATGGCTTGGGTTGGTTAAGATATTATTTCTTGAAAGCATTTCCTATCTGTATCTTAAAGCACTGATTCTTTCTCTCCAGACCTTAATTCATCCACTTGTAAAGTGGAGAGGTTTAATTTTCTAAAAATAAGATGCTAGCCATCTTTAGATTTAGAAAAAGATTGAGTTTGAGTAAATACTCATCACCAAGTGATAAGAGATAAATTAATAAAGAGAGAAAGCATCAAGGAAAGAATGAATAAATTTATCTGAATAGAACATATTCTCAAGTAGGGTAATAGATGGAGCAAAAGCAAATGAAATTCAGTTTCTGAAAGAAGCCAAGTGCCTTGCTAACAAATTTGAACTTAACTTACAAGCAATGGGGAGAATTTTAGGAAAATTTATCTTTGCTACCAAACACAAAGGACTTGGGCCAGGGAAGGAATAAGCAGGGAAATCAGTTGTGAAGCAGTTATTATCATCACATTTTAAACCTAAGTTGAAAGCAAAGGAATGACAGGAAAATACAAAGACAAATGAGTAAAGTATTATGAAGGGCTTTTAATCTGATTGCTTATTGGCTCAAAGAGGCCAGTAGAGTGGATAGCAGATGACTAAATATTAGAAGATAGGTTACTTCCAGAGAGTCAGAAAAGGTAGTCAGTTTGAAGAATTGGGCAGAATATAAAAATTAATCCTTAGAAGATTTTGGATTGGGAAGCCAAATAGCTCAGCAGATTAATGTGCTGCTTAAGCAGCCACAGTGACTGGGGTTTGATCCTTGGTGTGCTGTGCCATCCCATCCCTAGGCATGCACTGAGGCAACAATTGATACTGTGCATTCTGGAGTATGCCTGTAATGCCAGTTCATAGGCAGCCAAAAATAAGAGGACCACCACGAGTCTGATCTGTGTAGTGAGACCTTGTCGACTCTGTACTAAATACATAAAAAAGGAAGTTTTGGTTTATATGATAAAAAAATTCTCAGGGCACACATGCAGAGGATAGGTGGTGAATGGAAAAATGAAAAGGTGATTTAAAGTTTTGGTAGTTATGTGCATACAGGTGTATCTTAAATAAAACTGGTGGGTTAAATCTGCAAAATGAAAACAAATTAGCAAATGGTTCTGCACATAGTGTTGTTGCTATTAATAATAATAATAATTATTATTATTATTATTTCTGCTATTTCGTTGTTGTAGGTGTAGTGAGCAAATCTGTCTTGTGCAGCTTAACAAATATTTTAACAGTTAGCCTCACCTCGAGCTCATCTTTACCAATTTTATTTACTTGAATGAAGGGAGCATTATTTAGCCCTTTTGAACCCAAGAAAATGATAAAATAGAAATACATGACTTTAGCAATCTAGAATAAGTGTTTTTCTTGGGCATTTATCTTCCTTATTTTAATGACTAACATCAATGTGTTATTTTGATTTCCTCCACAGGTTGATCCCAAAGGCAGGGATTTGCCTGGAAGATTTTGCAGTTGAATAGCCATTCCCAAGAATCCTGGAAGCAGTCCAACTAGCACAGGCAAATTAACAAGCAGGAAGCAAGATCACTTATGTTAAAAACTTTAAATATTGACCCAGAAAATGGTCTTATAAAATATGCATTTAGGAACTTGGTGTGAGGAATTTCCTATTTCACTTTAGATTTTCAGTTTGATTAAGATTGTTATGGGTAAAATAATTCTCTTTGAAAAGTGTCTCTTCATAAACATTCAAGAGGAATTGTCACAATTTCTACAATTTTGTTTTCCCTTTACATTTGTGATATTTATTGAAATATATTTTTCATTTATTGAATTCAGCATTTTTAAAATTCTTTAAAATTCTTATGTGTTTATTTATGTTGTGGCTGGCTCAGCCTGCCTTGGGGGTGGGGCTCACGCAACATGTGGACCCTGTGGTTGCCTAAGGTTGCCTAAGCTTGCCTAAGCAGGCACGATCGCCACACTATATCGCCGGCCCAGAATTCAGTATTTTATTTTAATTCATTTTGTAAAGAAACGAGGAATGAAGGAGAGGCAGTGATTGATTCACAATGAGGAGTTTATCACTGCTAGAGTTTAAGGCCCAATCCCATCAGCGATTCACTGCGATCGTGTAGATCATACTGAGAAGCGTCCTAGCAAGCAGTGAGGAAATCAGGACATTTGTGCACCAACAGCAAACCTCACTTTGCTGAGGTTGCCTCTGGAGTGCTAATTGTCTAGCAATTCTAATATGAGTTCCAGTCTGCCTCTGCTACTGGTGAGAAGTGTAAGATGTCCAACACAAGTAAGTGGGAAGCCATCTGCACATAGGGGAAGTGTCTGAAGCAGATCCCCACGTATGCCAAGATGATGTAGATGAGCCTCCAGTAGCATTTGCTAGTGGCAATCATTACAGCTTGCTTGCTCATTCTAAATACCTATAGCTCGTACTGGAAAGAGGTGGTAATGGCACTTTTTTAAGTCAGCAAGAAACCTCATGCTTAGATCCCATTAGCAAAAGGTAATATCACTGTGGTTTTTTAGGTTATATGAAACTCATGTAAGAAATCAACTTATTAAGTTTAGTTTTTTGAAAAGTATGTGATAAAAACCTATATTTGCTACTGGAAATAATAATAATGCACATAAAGCATTAAAGCATTAACTAGCTCATCTTTTTGAAAAAACAATTTTCTATTAACATTAACAGGACTGGGAGTACAGATCAGTGACACAGTGCTTGCCTAAAAAGTTTAAGGTCATGAGTTTGATTCCAAGTACCTCCCCAAAAGAGAAAAAAGTCAACAAAGACTGTACTTATGGTACATGTGGAAATATGGAAAAAAACAACCACAGATATTTTTTGACATAACCATATTGATATGTGGTTATAACAATTTCCTCCACAGAAAAAATTTAATGCTTTTCTGTTGGGTTTGGTCATCCTGTTCTAACTGTAGCATGCATGAAAATATTAGTCAAAGCATATAAAATAATCCGGAGATGGTAACTATGATGCACGATATATTTCTATTAGTGTAGTCTTAGACATAAACAAATAACCTGTCACTTCCTCAGTTGCTGCGTTGAGACTTTGCTACTCATTTCTAGCACAGTAAAAACAGTTCCCAAAAAAGTGCATAGAAAGGTGTTTCCTGTGAAACTTCAGGATGAAACAGGATAATCAGTGTGAATAAAAGTGGAATATCACTTACACAAGACAAACCCATTGTCACAGATAAGCAGTTTGTATCTTCATTAATGTAGACCAGGTGGTAAGCTAACTTGACAACATGCTTAGAAGACTGGTTATAGAAATAATTACTTACCAAGGTACAAACTGACAAGATTGTTATAGTGATGAATCGGTGCACAGAAAGCTCACAGATGATGAATTGCAAGTTTTGCTGTATGAGGAGATGCTTAATATTCACAAAATTTGATTTATTATTTCTTGGCATTTTTGTTGTTATATATTTTCAAGAACTCTATTCAAGAAAAATGAAGTATAAAAGATATACATAATAAGCTATGGTGCAATCCAAAACTTTCTGTATTAATACATGGAATCAGTATTCTAAGTGCTCAGAATTTTGAGTGCTTTATCATAAAGCAATGATGACCACTAACTTCCCATATATCAATAGGAAATTGTCACAGAAGACAGATGAAAATGTTTTTGATAGAGCTGTTGTATGGGTTCTACAGCCTTTCCAAAAATAATCCAATTGCTGCCAGAGACATTTATGAATACGCTACCATACAAAAGCTGCATTCTTAGAAGCCAAAGTAAACATTTACATGTAAAATACACACACGCACGCACGCACGCACACACACACAAACACACACACAAGAGCAAGATTTTCTCATTCTTGAAAATTTTCCTGTGGATATAAATATAGTATAATGAGCAACATTTGCACTTGGGCCACCATTGAACACATTTTCATTGTTGAAAGCTCTATGATTAGCCAGACTATGGTGGTGCATGTCTATAATCCCAGCACTTTGGAGGCTGAGGCAGGAGAATCGGTGTGATTTTAAATTTTTTAAATTTTAAATTTTTTAAAATATTTTTTTCTTGTTTCAGAACCTTTGTTTGTTTATTCACTCATTTTTTTATATGGCCGGCTCAGCCTGCCCCGAGGGCAACTCTGGCCCAGCATGTGGTGCCCGGGATTGAACCGCGGTCACTGAAGCCGCCCAAGCTTTCCGAAGCAGGTGCTTTAGACCACTGAGCCATCCCGCCAGGCCCTCGGTGTGATTTTTTTTTTTTTGTATTTTTGAGACAGGGTCTCGCTATGCAGTTGAGGCTGGCCTTGAGCTCACTTTTGTAGCTCAGGCTGGTCTCGAACTCGCACCAATCCTCCTGCCTCAGCCTCCCGAGTGCTGGGATTACAGGCGTGAGCCACCACGCCCAGCCCTCGGTGTGATTTGGAGACAAATCTGCGCTACAAAATGTGAGCTCAAGGCCAGCCTGAACTGTATAGTAAGATTCTGTCTCAAAAAAAAAAAAAAGGACAAGGAAGAAAGCTCTATAATTAGTTTTACTGGGTAAAATCACCGTATTTACCCAGATGAGAAACACATAAGAGAAACACATAAGATGCTTCAGCAGTCTAAAGCACCTGATTAGGCAACCTTAGGCAAACAAACACAGGAACTAGTGTTGGATCCCCAGCACCACATGCTGCGTTAGTTCCACCCCCAGCACAGGCTGAGCTGGCCATAATAAAAATAATTAAAAAAAGAAACATGCAAGTATTTTCATTTTCATTTCATTTATTTTTCATTTTAAAATTTGTTTTTGTATAGGGTCTACAAGCTCTCACCATGTAGATCGTACTCGTATTGATCCATCTGTGTACAGCCTCCCATGAGCTGCGGTTACAGGCATGCACCAGCACTCCTAATCTCAATCGCCTTCTCAGTGTGCCCCAGGGGTGGGTCTGGCATGGCACACCAAGGATTGAACCCTGTCCCTGCACCTGCCTCAGCACGTGCTTTAATTTGCTGTGCTCTCTGGCTGGCCCTATTTTCATTTAACTTAAACCTACCTACTCATTCATCTCTTTTCAATTCTCTGTAAGCATATTGCCAGCCAGAGGATGGCTTGGCCTTCTTGTGCTTAGAATATTTTCCAGCGTCAGATGTGGTGGTGCATGCCTGTAATCCCAGAACTTGAGAGGCTGAGGTAGGAGGATCACTGAGAGTGAGGTCATCCTGGGTTACAAAATGAGTTCAAGGACAGTCTGCACTGCATAAGTGATATCATGTCTCAAGGTAAAATAAATTGCATATGTCTGAGAATGAGAAATCACTGCCTTTCTGATGTCTAGCAACTTAATTCTAATTGGCTATGGAGAAAGAAGCCTTCAAAGAAGTAAAACTTTAGAGTGCTTAGAAGATGTTGTAAAATATAGTCGAGCAATTTATTTTAATTTTTTGAACTCTCGCTCAAATTTCCTAAATAAGACACATAGTTCACAGGACTCTAAAACGTCTCAAATATTAATTATAAAGGATTACTTCTTTGTAAACTATGTTCAAGATAGTTTACCTACATTTAACAATTTTATTAATAAAAATATTAAAACAGGGCATTTTAAAAGAAAAGATGTGTAGAACATTTTGATGAAGTTTTTGGATGGCCAATTTTGCTTGATACGTGTCATCTCTAATTTTAATGCCTTAAACATAGATAAAGGCGTGGGTGATACTATTACCCTAAAACATGGCAAAACTGGCAATGTTGGAAGCTGATGATCTGAGCCTTTTACACCTCAGTATACTAAACTACCTCTATGTTTTATGTGACATGTTTAAACTTTTCTGCTGCGTGATTAAGGACAAGTTAAAGCAACTGTGTAACAAAATATGTGGTTTTTGTATTTCACAAGGTCAGTCAAATCCCCTCAGGATTTACTTTGAATCAATGTACAGTTTTGTAGAACTGTTGTCAGTGTCAGCTGTCTAGATGAGTGACGGTCATTGCTTGACCAGTTTGCTCTCTGTGAAAGCCTGAGTGAATGTTTTCTCTCTGAAATGACTCTCCTTAGGCACACTATGTATCTTTAGTCCGTTTCCTCTGTGGTCTCTTAATCTCCTTGAACAGAAAATTTGGGAAACCACTGTTATAGGATATTACAGCACAGATTCTGTTCTGTCCTGAGTCCTTACTGATCTTGAAGGGCTATGGCCAAAATATTGGCTATCCTTGTAGCCTTTCTTTTTCTCTAATTTTTGGTCTGTAAACTTATACTCTTATCCCTCCAGAAGAAAAGCTTAGTGATACTATTACTCTAAAATATGGATGCTTGAGCTTAATATCATTGCCTTTCTGAGTATCAAACATCTTAGACTTAACTTGGAATGGGTAGTTTCCATCAATCATTGATAGTCTAATAAATCTCTATGGAATTTGATAAGAGCAGTTACACATTTTTAAAGATATTTAGAAATGTAAGCATGTACCAAGTTTTAGCCTGTCCATCCTTTGGCAATTCTCCTAGTCTCTAACTCTCATTTAATGCCCTTTTTTGTCTTCTTGTAAACCAACCATTTACTTGAGAGAGAGTATAGCAGTAACTGAAATTACATTTAAAAGCAGCACACATCGAAAAGAACAGAATGACAGGCATTAGAAGCATAGTTTTAGTGTTACTTATTGCTATCATCAGGGTCAAAAACCTTTTGAGGTTTCTTAAAACCCTTGTCTAATTCATCCTGTGCATAGAAGTGCATAGTTTTGCTCCTGTGCTCTGTATAACTACAAGTATAACAATATGCATTGTATAAAATATTGGGAATGTACTGCTAATGTGTTTTGAAACTGTCACATTGTAATTTCTTAGTAAATTGATAAACAACAACAAAAACATAGAAAAAGGAGAACTTATATCTACTTTTCAAAGTATTTTTGGAAGAAATTTTATAAGACAACATTTCTAAGTTAAAAGCAATGGATATAGTGATTGATAAGAGAATATAAAATAGAGTGAAGCCCACAAATTAGCTGCCTATTATCCATCCATCTATTTATCTATAATGTAAAATAAAATGATAAAAACAAAAATTTGGACAGAGATTAGAAGGAAAAGAGAATGGTAACTGATAGCAACACTTTTGAAAACAGCAGCATAAAGCCCATGAGTGCCCTGCAAAGGTAGCCCGTTGAATCAGGTCATAATTTTGGCTCTGTGCAAATAAGCAACATACTTATAATCTTACCTTCCCTCTGTGTTTTGTTTTTCCAAGTAGAAAACTTGCAGAGTTAGATTTCCTCTCTTACCTATATGAAATCATATGCCATTTCTATGGCTACTTTGAAGAGCAAATATGGAAAAGCTTTAAAATACAGATGTCAGAGCCCCAGGAATTATATCACTATTACATAAGGCTGAGGGCACCTATACTATTCTGACACAGAGAACAAGAAAGAAGGCTAAAGCAAAACTCAGCCAAAGAAAAATTATATTCACCCCAACAACTTTTATGAAACAACTTCAATGCACACCTTCTTTTGTATCTCATATGAAATATATGGCAAATAAAATTTTATACCAAAATGAGCCCTTTCATCTTGGAAAACTGAACAAAAATCAATTTAACTGTTGTTTTACTATTTTATTTTTTGGCTGATGTGTGACTCAATGATTGGCTCATAAGTTCTGCAGATATTAATAAAATGTATGAATCATAAGATAACATATATTATAATTAACATATCACAATGTATTTTGAATCTTCAGCCAAATAGATATTTTGCTGATACAAAAGGTGTTTTAAAGGTATTTAATATTAGAAAAAATGGATGAAAGGCCTGTTTAAATTAACATATATTGAAAGTTGAGTCAAGGAAAATATAACATAAATCTAGTTTAATAAAAAGGACTTGCCTTACTTGATATTCACCAAGAAAAACAAATAAGAAAATTTTATTAAAATATTGTCCTAAGTGAATTCCAGTTGCACTAATGGCTTCCTAGGGGAAAGATTCTATGAGAATAAGTGTATAATCTATGGAAGGTGATTACTTTATTGTAAGATTACAAACTCATAAATTATAACCAAAACATAGGCAGAGAAAAACAGAAAATTTATAAGCAGACTAGAGAGATGGAGCACATCCTTACCTTAAAGGTGGTATTTTGCAAAACTGCAATGTAGTTGTACAGCTGGGGCATTAAAATGATACAATCAAGAATCTGTGTAGTCTCATCACTCCAAGAATTCTCTGGTTATCCTTTTTCAATCATGCCCCACTCTACCTGCATCTCTCATATAAAGACCTGGAATCTAAAAAAGCATCCTACACTTTGAGGTTTTTGTCATTTCAAAGTTGTTAAAAAATAAATTTAGGCAGTACATAACAATGTGAAATGTTTTTACATAACATAATTCCCTACATATTCATTCATGTTATTGAATACATGAATCGATAAAGTCCTATTGAATCAGCTGTTTACATTGTCATTATCATTAGCACTATAGTCTGGTCCAGTTTCTCTACTTCTTCAGCAGCACTTGTTATTATCACTCTTTCTCTTGGGAACCATTTGATGAACACTTGATATTCTATTCTAGTTTTAATCTGTGTTTACAGAATGACTAATGACATTTAATTTTTTATGAATTTATTTACCATCTTGGCATGCTCTTGTATTAAATACTACTCCAATTTTTAATTCAATTTCATTTTTTCTTTTTGAGAGAAAGTGGAGCAATACATAACACTTTTATTTTGCTTTTCATTCAGTCTCTGAAATATTGTGTCAATTATTTGATTAGCATTGTAAGAGATGAAGTATGAATAAAAGTTTTATTTATTTACCAATAACAAATACAGAATAAACTTAAGAAACAAAACTCAAAGTAGGTGAGCATGTAATTGTTTATATCTCTTCATTGACACATCATGCCTCTGTTGTGCCTATTTTCTATTAAATTGGGGAACATGAGTGATAGCAATCACCATAGAAATTGCAGTTTTGTTATAATGGTGATGTAAGCTTGCATTGGCGCTGCGTCTTTTCCCAAAGGCCTCGCACTTGCCAAGCAAGCACTTATTCCACCGAGGTATCTCCCTGGTCCCTATCAGTGTCTTATTAGGAACAGTTAATATAACCTTCATTATAGTTATCTATTCTCTTTTTACTTCAGAAATTGTTTCTGATCTCATTTTCTCTATACCTTTCTGCAATTGTTCCTTTACATTAGGTGCTATTATTTCAGAGTTTCCAGGTATGTGATTTCCAATTTCTTCTATGCCATTGTCTTCTTCTGGCTGGAGAAAGGATCCAGTGGGCCCTGGGTAGTCCCATTAACATGCAGGCCTACGCACTACCTTCAGTGAGGATCTGGCAGGCCCTGGCCAGGAATGATTTTTATTTATCTCTAAATCACTAATATTGTGCTAGCCAATATACAGATGTTCGGTAGGAAATGGTATAAATCACACTAGATGAGTGCAACAAAATCCTAAGACATGACCTCATTAGGCGATCAATTTTTTACTGTTGGGTATAACATTTGTACATCATACACATGGTTGGCTGTCACATGTGTGCTTTACGAATGTTCTCCAAGCGTGCATATTGTCTTCTTAAATATTTTAACAGGTTGCCCAAGAAAAAAGCCTATAATTGTGATGGAATACATCATATCAGTTTTTCCACTTATGGATGTCATACTGATTTCAAACCAGTGAAACTTCTGCCTAGAAATACATCCCAGTACTTTTCCTTATATTTCTAATAGCTGTTTTGCTGTGTTATACTTTTTTCTTTAAATTTGCCATTTAGTTTTTGTATCTGCGTGAAGTTTGACATTTAAGTCAGAGTTCATCATTTTGTTTATATGTAGTCAATTGTTCAGCATCATTTTAGAAAAGATTTTTTCCTTTATAATATTATTATTTTTTAGTATTATTATTGAACATTGAAAAACCAGTGTAATATGTCACAGGGATATGTTTCTGAATTTTCTGTTATATTCCACTGATCTGTTCTCGTAATGTTCCATCAACTCCATATTGTATTTATTATTCTACTTATATAATAGCCGTAAATTACACATGAGATTCCACCAACTATATTATTTACCGTAATTGCTATCTATACTTTATTATTTAAAATTTTTATGTATTTAGTACAGGGTCCACAGGGTCTCACCACACAGTTCTGACTTGTAGTGATTCTCCTGTTTGCACTCTCCCAAGTGCTGGGATTCCAGGTGCACACAACCACGCCCAGGCTCAGTTGTGGCCTCTGTGTGCCCTTGGGACTGGGCTGTCTTAGCAGGCCAGGGATGCAAGCCAGTCCTTGCATCTGCTTAAGCATGTGTGTCAATCCACTGAGTTATCTGGCCAGCCCTGCTTTCCATAGTTTAGGGTCTGTGTTTTTCATATAAACACTATATTGAGTTACCCATATTAATGAAAAAGCATACTTGAATGTTGGTGAGACTACATTAAAATCATAGACAATATGTGGAAAATTGTTATCTTTTTTAATATACAAAATATGGCCGGCTCAGCCCACCCTGGCAGTGGGGCTGGCACAGCATGTGGTGCCGAGAGTTGAACTGCAATCCCTGAGGTTTCCTAAGCTTGCCTAAGCAGGCTCTTTAGAACACTGAGCCATCTTGCTGGCCAAGAAATTATTATCTTTAGCACACTGATATTTATAATGTATAAAGTATTTGTCTCCATTTTAAGGTATTTTATGATGTTTTTAATTGATATGATATGAATTAATATTTTAATTAAAGCAAAATAATTACCATTAAATATGTCTTAAATATTTTAAATAATTTTAATTAATATTCAAACATGTAATCTACTACATATTGTGTTTTCATTACCTAAGTATTACGGTAGGATCCAAGGTAATTTATATGCTTTCTTTTTTTAAAAATTCACTGGCAAGAATTTCATAGATGTCTTTGCAGAGGTGATTTCCCTTCCAACATGAAGAAGTCTGAGATTTGTTACCTGCTTTCACTTAATACACTACAAGGTTTGGCTAGTGGTCTTAGTCTTTCCTTACTGTAATTTCATTGATTAATCTTGAAATACGAAATTAACCTTATATTTTCAGAATAAATCTCATTCCTTAGTCATGCTAAATTTGGCATATTTGATTATATTTTCTCATGTGTATCTAGCTACATACATTTAAAATTATGTTCATAATTTTATACATATTGTACTGAATTATAACTTTCTTATCTGAAAATGTCTTTATGTTTGTTATATTCATGACACAGGGCTAATAAGAGTGAATTGGATATATAATTTTCTCTTATGCACATTTTCACAAGTCATTTGTTTTGTATAATTTTCTTGCCTACATTTACCTTTTTTTTCCTTTAGTATCACTCTAAAGTAATTTGATTGTTCTGGGCTGTGCTTGATGGAATGGTATTCATAGCTCTTTTTTTTTTTTTTTTTTTTTTTTTTTTTTTTTTTTTTTTTTTTTTTTTTTTTTT
>PVJA010027679.1:0-12516 GCA_004027025.1 Myocastor coypus | reverse complement strand
GCTGGGATACATGCTTGTGTTAGCTCTGTGTGTGTGTGTGTGTGTGTGTGTGTGTGTGTGTGTGTGTGTGTTCTTTTCTTGGATTTACACATTTACAGTTTTCTTAAACTTTTGAATAATTGTCTGTTATTAAGGAAAATATATTTCTACCCTTTTTTCCATGAGGTATATCAATTGCATGTGATCTTGCTTGAATTTTTCTTATAACTCACTGGAACTTCATTCACTTTTTTGTCGTGTTCTCTCAGAATATTAACCCCAATATTTTTTTTTTATTTTAAAGACTAAAAATAGCAGAAACAAGGATAGAAAAAGCAGTAACAAGTAAGAGTACATATAGTACAGAATAGTTTTAACTTCTGTGTTTACTAATATTATCCTTTGCATTAACCACTGATTTGTTTATCCCATTCAGCTCATTTTTCTGTCATTACAATGTCTAACTCAAGAAGTTCAAATTTTATCTTCTTATAGTTCCCCAGACTTTACATAATCACAATTTTTTTCTTTTTTTTTTTTGAAGATGTGTCCTTGAGTTTATCTAGTAAGTTTTATGTTATTATTATTATTATTATTATTATTATTTAAGTTTCAATTTTTTATTGTTTAAATTTAACAATGGTTATATTACATATTTTCATCATCAGATCAGTTTAGATTAATACATATAGGTATATAAGATTGATCAAATACTTAAACATTAACCCTTCTAAATCAACATTACTATTTTTTTTCTTTTCCCCTTTCTTTTCTTTGAAAGTTGACATACTGTATATTGTCCTCACAATTGTTCTACAGAGTACAGTGTGTGGGAATGACCCACCTCCCTATTGATGTTGCTTAGAAAAAAAAAAGGAAAAGAATATACTTCTCTTTGGATTAAGAGGAAGCAGATGCATACACAGTCAAATGTTCTGCAATTGCAGTGGGCCACCAGTGAAGCTTGAATCACAATTTTTTTTCTCTAGCTTACTGGGCATATGGAATATAGATATATATTTTAATGATTGTCTAATAAATCTGTCCTCTGTTATACTCTTGGTACAGTACTAGCAGTTCATTTTTATCATAATTGTGAATTATATTTTGCTGTTTATTTTCAAGACTAGTAGTTTTCAATTTAGACAGTGGGATTTTACCATTGTAGTGGATATAGATCTGCATGCATTTTATAGCTCTGTTCTGCGACATCACTGAGTTACTTGTGAACATTTTAATTCTTGCACATCCTGTTCTTACATTTTGTTAAGCAGGTTCTCAGAAGTACATGGTAGTATATTCACTATGTGGTTACTCTCCTCTGAGGCAAAGCTATCAAGATTTTCTACCCAGTGCCTCTTGAATTGTGAGCGAGCTCATGGGAAAAGACAATATTCCTAGCTCTTTTTGAGTTTTTCTTCTAAATTCCTCTGCTATCTTCCCATCACCTTCCGCTTTGAATATATTTTGACAGACACATGACTCATTCAGTTGTCAGCTCTGCACTTTAACTCTGGAACTCTGTCTCTGCTCATCTCTATTCTTCAGTTCTTGCTTTGTGTATGCTAATTATTCACTCCTCTGTATGCTTACAGCTCAGTTTCCTCTGCTTAAAAGGGATGGATTTTCCCTTGGTATCTGTCCCTATTGGTACTACAAGTTGGAACTCTTTCAAGGCAATAATAAGCTTGGCATGGTAATAAGGATGTAACTTTGTGTAGCTTCTCTCAGACATGCTTGTCTTTGTGTCGTGTGTTCAATTTCCTGAACACTATTATTATACATTTGGGTCACCATTTGGATGTCTCAGTAGGGAAAATCATTTGGATCTTTGTTATTTCATCATGTTCACTAAAAGAAATATCCTTTATATAGGAAGGATTCAATCATCTGGGGAAACTCTTTCTTCAGGAGCATATATTGGAATATTAAAATCTTACTTATGTATACAGAAGCGCAGAAAGACACAATGAGCAAGGTCAACCAATGCTCAATTTGAAGTAAATAATGAAATAGAGCATTCAAAAAAATGTGGTGTGTGTGTGTGTGTGTGTGTGTGTGTGTGTGTGTGTGTGTGTGTGTTTGTGTCTGTGTCTGTGCCTTGGTGCTGGGGATGGAACCCAGGGGTTCACACATGGTAGGCAAGTGCTATCCCACTGAGCAACCTCCTTAGCTTGGGAAATGCTTTAAGGATTTAAATAGCTAATTAGAGACAAAAAAATTAAAAAATATTATAATACAATGCATATAACGCAAAAGTTAACAATCTTCACTAATCTATGAAAGTGCATATATAATTATAATAATGACTTCGATTCCAGGCACCAATAATAATAATAATAATAATAATAATAATAATAAATTATAATTATGTACTTCTTTTTAGTACTCATTTTTACACTTGCCCATTAATGTTTACATGTGTGAATTCTAATTTAGGTATTTATTTAATGTATTTACTTAATTCATTTAATGTCTGCAACATGATTTTTGATGTGCATATACCTAGAAAATTCATAAGAATACTCAAACAAATTAAGATATTCATTATTTTGCACATTTACTCTTACGATTTATTCATCTAAATGTCCAACATAGTCCCAAAAACTTGTCATTTAAGCCAAGATAAGCCTGAAGAATTGTAACAGTCCAGCAGCATCTAAGAAAACATAATTACTAAAGGGCCTATGGTAGTTTGGATGAGATTGTGGGAAAAAATCTATGTTAGACAAACCCCAAAGAAATTTTAAAATATGAAATTTATTTAATTAAAATATAATAATATTGGTTTTTTAACTCTAAGAAATGTACCATAGTAACAATGATATTAATAATCTGGGAAACAGGGCCAGCCAGAGAGCTCAATGGACTAAAGTGCCTGTTTAGGCAAAGTGCAGGGCCAGGATTTGACCCCCACCCTGCCATTCTGGCCCCACACTTTGGTGTAGTGAGATGGAGATTGAGACTGGGTGTGGTGATGTGCACCTGTAATCCCAGCACTTAGGAGGCTGAAAACAGGAGAATCACTACAAGTCACATCTGCGTAGTGATACCCTGTAGAACCTGTAATAAATACAAAATAATGTTAACAATAATAATAATCTGCGAAACAGTACATGTAGAAGATTTTTTTTATCTCTGTATATTTTCTCCATTCAAAGCATCTTTAAATTGAAAACTATGGCAGAAGCAAAGGTGAACTAGTTGCGGGTGGGGCAGACGTGAAGTATAGCAGTCTTTCCTTATGTATAGTAAATACCTTCAAAGACCACCAGTGAAACCTATAGTTTAATCTGTGAACTAGACATAGTAAAAGAGGATCAAAATAACTTATTACAAAATAAAACAAACAACATTCTGTAAAAGCAGTTGTATGAACATAGTAACTGTTAACATAATTGTTAAATATGTATTTTAAAGGCACAATAAGTGAGCCAATAGATTCCATCCTGCGGCTGTGTAGTAACTTTTATGCTATTTCCAATTTCTGGTTTTTGTCAGTACATGTGTAGTTCATAAAGTTTACCTTCCTCACAGGGAGGTGGTCTTTGTGTATGCAACATCCATCTTCAATCTTTTTTCCCCTAGCTTTCCTCATCTCACTTCCCTCTCTCTCCATCTCTCAATCTTTTTCTCTTTTGTAGGTCTATCTTCCTGTTAGCTTTCATCTTGCTATTTATAGTTTGGGTTCCTGATAAGAGAGACACCATGTGTCGTTTCTATCTGTGTGTGTGATTTATTTCACTTAACTTCATAGTCTCAAAGAACATCTGTTTTCCTACAAATGACTCAAATTTATTCTTCATCACAGCAGACTAGCCTTAAGTTGTGTTGTGCATAAATACAATATTTTTTATCCATCCTGCATATCCATCAACAGATAAATATATTTTTGAAAATATTTGTCAACCCAAACCTAGTCCTAAATTTCCATCACCATCCTTACTGGCAACAAATTGCTTGCTGTTGCTCATTCCAGTAGATCCTTAATGGCTGTCTGCAGACAAGGTCACTGCTTTCCAATAAAACACATGGCCTTTAACTTGAACACATTTCTTTCTTTCTTTCTTTCTTTTTCTTTTTTGCAGAACCTGGAATCAAACTCAACATTTGCCATGCAGGCACTTGTGCCCCTGATATCTCCCTGCCCCCATTAAAGTTGTTTTTTTTTTTAAATTTTATTTGTTTATTTATATTGTGGCCGGTTCAGCCTGCCCAGGGGGCTGGGCTAGCACAGCATGTCGTGCTAGGGATCGCATCACGGTCCCTGTGGCTGCCTAAGCTTGTCTAAGTAGGCGCTTTAGACCACTGAGCTATCTTGGCAACCCCCTGGAGTGCATTTGTCTTCATGTCTTCTGTGTATAAACTTGGCAGGGTTTCTATCTTCACCGTGTACTTGTAAGATCAGCAACGAAGCCAGAGAGTATGGAACATTGCCTTAGTCAGTTCGGGCTACTATAACAAAAACTTAGAAGATTAAATATTAGCCTACAACCCCTGAATTTGGAGGGACACAATCATTCACTCTTTATCTGGAGACATTGACAAGGAAAATGAGAGGATGACATTGCATCAAATATGACTGAAGTCCTGAGATCACTATAACTTCATCTAAGAATTTACCAGAAAAACAAAAACACTTAGAAGTGCCTACAATCGAGCTGGGTGTGGTGGTGCATGTCTATAGTCCCAGCACTTGCGAGGCTGAAGCAGGAGGATGGGTGTGAGTTCAAGACCAGCTTGGGCTACAAAAGTGAGCACAAGGCCAGGCTGAACTGCATAGAGAGATCCCTTTCCAAAAAGTCCTTAAAAAAAAAAAGTGGGTCCAATCACTGAATTCTAATGCTAGTTTCTTTCAATTAGTGGCATGCTGATTTTGATGGGATGGTATTACTTCCATTCATGGCTACACAATGCTCTACAGAACGGAGAAAGAAAATAGCTTATTGATTTATACGTGGAAAGACAGCTGCTTTTGAAATTAGACAATTATGAACAAATAATAATAAATCATAATTCCAGTGCAGTTTTTTAGTTTAAATTTCCGAATGCTGTGACAAGTTCTAAGTGTATAATGGCCACAACAAATGGTAAAACTGTTTAGTTCCACATCTTTAGAAGCACTTGGTATGCTTGAATTTTGAGTTTGTTTTTAATTTTATATTTTTAGTAGTTGTGTTTGAGCAACTTATGCTATTCTAATTTGCAATTCTCTAATGATATGTGATGTTAATCAACTTTACATTTGAATATCACAGTTGCAGACTTGAAGAAACTATGTGCAAATCATATAGGCAACAAAGGTCTGGTTCTACACTTTAATTTTGAAGAACACTCAAAATGAAAAATAGGGAAAATATTACAGCAGACACTATACTAAAAATAACATACAGTCATGTTAAATTAGCACGTGAAGAAGCCCTCCAATTATTAGCTATAAGTACACAGATCCTCTCAGGAGGGCTCCATAGTCATAACTTAATTATTTCTCAAAGTCCCAGTTTCCAAATATCAGCAAATTATGGACTAAGGTTATGAATTTTGAGTGAACAATTACATGTCATTCATACTAAAATCCATACATTTCTGCATAGTTAAGTACATAAAGCAAGTAATGTTCTACCATACAAGAAATTTCTTACCACTCAGTTTCCAAAAACATTATCAACATAAACAACAATTTCAATCAATCCAAGGGCATTAACCAGAGTAAAAGAAAGCAGCATCAGAGAATGACATACTCTATTACTGCAATTATATGCATTCTTCGAAAAGTGAAATATGATGATTGAAAATGAATGATTATTGGCAACAAGTGTGGGAAAAGAATATAAAATTATGACTATTAATAACACGGAGTGACTTTTGTGGGTGATATGAACCTCTTCAAGACGCTGTTGCTGATAATGATTTTGAAAATATACACAGGATTATTGGAGATAGTATGCATCAAGCAAGTTTTTTTACTTGATAATTTAAAATGAATATATAAACGATACAGTGACTCATGGTCTCAATTCTTTCCACCAACATTCTGGTCTCAAACTCAGTTGGATGAGAACTGAATCAAATTTAATGCTTATTGTCAGTATTGAGTTTATGGAGAAAATTGATTCATCTCTTTTAGTTTGGTTTGTGACTGGAAGTATGTAGAGAATGGAGTTCATGAACCAAGGTACCACTGTATAAACAGTAATCATAGTATCAGAAATAACTTATGAGAAAAATAAGAACACAGAGCAATAAAGTATATAAATAACTATAAAGTAAGTTTTCAAGGAATCATAGCAATTCTAAATGTGTAGAAATGTAAAGGCAGTGATTCAAAATGCTTTAAAAGAAATCAAGAGAATAGGAAAGGTGAAACAGTTTTTTATCATAGTTTATTATATTTTGAAGAGTATAAACAAAAGCAAAGACAAATAGATGCAAAGACAGAAACAGGGTAACATACAGGAATACATATGTTACATATTGCAAATCAAGAACATCAAATTAACAATGGTTGTTATATTACATATTTTGATCATCAGATCTGTTGCTTAGATTAGAAGATACAAGTTATGCAAGATTGGACAAAATATTTGAAACTAATGCTTGCTTTTAGTAAATGTTAATTATTTTTTCTTGCCTTTTTACTTTTTTATAAATTTGTTTTAAAAAGATTATAATAATAAATAAGATATCAGTAAAGGTATACATTTAGAAAACCAAGATGAGAGATATTCAACCACAGTTTTTTGTATTACACATTGCTGTGCACAATGTCATTGCTTACATTGCAGATATCAGTGTAAAGAGTTAGTGAAGGTGAAAATTCTAAGCATTAACTGCTATTTTCAAAAAATCCGATGGAGAGTTTTAGTATATCATTTAAACTACAACTGCATCTGATATTTGCTTTTCCTAAAATTTTTCTCTCCTTTTATATCAATGAAGTTTAACAGTACAGAAAAAGTCACATGATCTTATTGGGTCAGATTTCTTAAACCCTGCAACATGAGAGACTCTAAATACATTAAATATTGTGATACACTCAGACTTCTCATATACAAGTTGCTTCGAAATAGTTACAGCCCTCAGCAAGCTATGTTGGGGACATGAAGTCCAACAGCATCTGAAATGCTGTGAAGGCATAACTTTACAAATGAGCAATGTAAGCTTACAGAACTTGCCTTTATTAAGGTGGTATGTTCATGTAATTCCAGCGCCTTAACAATTTAATGAACCAAATTTACTATACTTCACTTCTAAAAACCTAGGTGAAACATGAAAAAGAAGCCATATAGTATAAATTGCAACTTCAGGAAAAGTTCCTGCTTTATTATTCCAAATAGATTTTCCCAAATAAAATAAATGTCCAATGCTTCCTGGTATGTGGGAAGATAATGTTTGTTAAAGTCACAATGAAGCCTTACTGGTGGAAGCTTGGCTATATAAGCAGCACAAGTTGGGAAAAGGTTTAATCTCCAAACCTATTAGACTGGATGAAGCAAGATCAGTAATGGCCACTTTGCGACATTACAGGAGGTCTATTCTCACTGGAGGTCAAGGCAGCCCACCTTGGTATGGGGGCACTATTGGCGGTCCCTGCCCATATGGTGGCATAGCACTAGGAAGGTAACCTAGCATGCCTTAATGATGACAACCATACTGACCATGAGGTGGCATTGGAGGTCTCATTCCTTGCTGCTATGGGATGCCTGGCTGTGGTGGCATCATACCTCCAATGGGTCCAACTGGTGGGTTACCGATTGGGGCCTGTCCTGGTCGAGGAAGATTATGTTGGTATTTAGGTATCTGTGCCTTTCTCTCTTCCAGTGCTATATCCCCATCTGGATGGATCAACTTACTGGTTGCACTGGTGGTTATAAGTGTAGCAGGCTTGTTATTAACACCACTGGTTTTGATGCAGTACTTTTTATAGTACTAGTGGTTGAAGCTGTAGACTGTGGGTAACCAGGGAATGTGCATTTGGGGGATTCTGTAGTTGTGGCAGATATACTATTTAATGGCTTGAAATCTGTACCAACACATCCTTGAACAGCTGCCTAGGCAACAGAGCTTTAGAAGATGCAGACAGACTTTCTGAATTGGAGGTAGCTGTACTTGAGCTTGTTATAAGTGTCCCCATCTGTCTGGTACTGGGGAAAAAAGTCTTAGTAACTGGAGGCTGCAGAGTAGGTACTGTTGCAGTTGGTGCAGGTGGCCTATTAAGAACACCTGGTACTGAAACAGCCTGTGCTTGAGTCATTGGAGGAATTCCAGCACGTTGTACGGGAGGGGGCATGCCTGGTGGCATACCTAGCATGAGAGGTGGTCTTCCTGATACAGGTAGCACCGTTCCACTCATTGGCATCATTATGTTTTCACCACAAAATGATTGTGTACATTTTCTCTGATTATGCAATCCAGGTGGCTTGCCTGGCATAACTGTTGGCATTCCTAGCATGACAGGAGGAACACCTGACATTAAGGATGCTATTCCTGGAGGGATTCCTGGTGCTCCAGGTACAGGTAGCAGTCCTGGCTGATCTATTGGGGGGATATAACCTTGCTGAGGTTGAACCAGCTGTGGCTGCAATGAAGTTGAGGCCACGGAGTCATCATCATCATCATATTCATCAGAATCATCTTGCTGCTTATTTGTTTGACTTTCTTATGTTTTCTGTTCAAGAAATAGCCATCGTCTTTCATCCATGTCTTTCCTGCAATACCTTCCACACTATAGATTTCTAATTCTATATCTGTTCTCCCAGATATTGCACTTGGTACAGCCTCTATTGTCTTTTTCATAGCTGCATGCAGTGAATAGCTAGACCATGTCCTGTATACAGTTATGACATATATGGCATTTAAAGCGCTTTGCTTTTTGATGTTGTATTAGAATCTTCTCATCATCAAATTCTCTATTACCATACCAGCACCAGGTTTCAGCTGCTTCTTTTTCTTGCATCCTGTCGCTGCACCCTACTGACAAAGTTAGAAAGTGGAGAAAGGAAACAGGAAAGAGAAGGCAGAAATTTGCTCACTCTTCCAAGTCAACAATCACTGCCACGTCCTACAGAAGGGTGCATCTGATATTTTCAACACTACTCTCTAAGTGATCAGAAAACAGTATATTTTGAATAAGATGTAGATATCCTTAAAAGAGTGTCGACTATATTGAATCATAAGCCTTTATAAAAATTCCAACAGCATGCATACTGTTTTCAAGGATGTATGGTAAATTCCCCAAGATAGACTATTAAACAACACTTAAAATTTTGAAAGAATTGAAACTATGTAAACTGTATTTTTTTATCAGTAATGGAGTTAAAGTAAAGAAAATAACAAGAGCTACCTATAAACTCACTCATATATCTGGGAATTAAATAACGTACTTTTACTAGCCTATAGCACAAAGAAATTGTTCAAGAACAGAAATGAGTAGCTTCCTACAGAATAAAAGTAAATACATCAGAACTATTACCTGATAAGCTAAACATATGCTTAAAGGAAAATTTATGGCATCAAATGCTTATGTAAAGATGAAAAAGGAATTATGTCAATATTGTAGGCTTTCAAATAAAAAACCATACAAACACAAAATATATTAAACCCAGGGCAAGCAGCAAATGTAAATAATATGGATAATAGAACAAGCCACATTAATTATCCTTATTTGACCACTACAATTCTGCACATTGATCAAATTTTACACTATATTGATATCCATATGCACTTACTGTGAGTTAATAAAATATAAAATTTAAGGAAATGAAGTACACAAGGACATCAAACGATCACATTTCACAACATAAATTTGTGAAATGGAAGTAACAAATATAAACCATAAAACTAAGATTGATAAACAGTGACTAGTGGAAATAAACTGATCTTCGAAAAGATGAGAAAACAAGTATCTGATATTAAGAGACATCAAAACATCACACAATTGTCTCACACAAATATATGAGACACAACTGATGGTATAAGCACCTGCATACATAGAGAAAGGGATGTAGAGAAGAGGACTTTTCTGAGAATTAAAAATCTTGGACAAATACACAGTAAGACATAAAAACGTTCTTAGGGATATCAAAAACCTTGGCAGGACAATTGGGACTCATTTTACTGGGTATCACAGGATCCACTGAGATACAGTGATGCATGTGTAGGAGAATTCTAAGTTTGAAGAAGGGGTCTCTGATAGCTGTGATTAGAAGGTGCCAGCAGTTGAGATCAGATGCTGCTATATTTGGAGTTTAGAAAGAAAGGGCAGGGAATAGGCAGAGCCTGAGGTTAACGGTTTTCAGTTTCATCTGACATTTCTGCTTCTGTCCTTTACGTGAGCTAGATTTCCATGGAAGGCATCAATTGGCATGAGAGATCTCACTGTCCACAGTTAAAGGCAATAAACACTATGGAGTCTTGGCCTCTGGATACCTAGGATCAACATGGTTGCCAGCCATTGGCTCTGTTGAGAATGAAAACCATTAGTTATTTGAGAGCTGCCAGGTACTTGAAACAGAAGAGGTAAGTTCCAGGAGAAAGTGTCTTGTCTCTGTACCTGTAGGAAATCTCAGTCTTCAGGGAAAAAATGACAACGACAGAGCCAAAAGTGACTCGAGGAAACAGAAGTGAGAAGTAAGATTGGAAATGCACCATGTACTGCTTATTTTATCTGCAAAATGATCCACAAATACATAAGCATGGCAACTGAGAAGTATGAATGCATGGTGTGTGTGTGTGTGTGTGTGTGTGTGTGTGTGTGTGTGTGTTTAAAAAAGCACAAGAAAACTGATCTGTTTGTAGAGCTAAGAATGATGACTTTCTGTCTAGGTGATACCTGGTTGTCCAATGTTTCCTGTGAGTTTTATTTTCAAACCCGTGTGCAACAGGAGTGTCTTAGTTACTCTTCTGTCATTGCTGAGACAAACACCCGACAGTCAAAATGAGGGAACGAAAGGTTTATTTAGCTCACAGTTACTGGAGGTTTCAGTCCACCTTCAGCTGGCTCTAAGGCAGAGTAGCACATGGCAGAGAGTAACCTTTCTTGGTGGCTGGCCAGAACAAGAGTCAAGGGAGAGAGCTAGCAGCTAACTTCTCCTCCTCCCTTACATTGAAATGCAAATTACCTGCCCCAGAGCAGCTGCAGCATCCATTTGCACAATAATCGATCAGAAATTCAAGGAGCTGCCCCATCATTACATAAAGGTTTGGGGGGACACCTATGCGCAAATCATAAAAAGGAGGGTTTGGTGTCTGTAGCATATAGACCGCAATCTACAGAATATGCTGCTAAGATAGCTTTGAATTACACAAGGCTCTACTAAGTTCTCAAAATTGACTAAAACTTTCTTCTCCTCACTTACTCCCACTCACAGCTTCAGTTAAGTGTCTTGTCATTTTCATTTAATTTGTTTTCTCAGTGCTTTTAGTCTGCATTTGATTAATAAAAGCTTCCTGCACAAGATGAAGGAATGGAAGAATAAATCAGCAGAATAACTTACATGTTGAGTTAAAATGTGAAGTCTGAGCTCTGTCCAGGTCTTTCATGAGCATGAAACAAAAACAAAATGCTAGGGCTGGCCAAATAGCTCAGTGCACAATAATGCCTGCTTAGGAAGAGCACAGCAGTTGGGGTTTGATCCCCAACAGGGCCGTTTCAGCCCCACCCCTGCGGCACACTGAGACAGTGGTTGAGACTGGGCATGGTGGCACTCGCCTATAATTACAATGCTTGGGAAGCTGAAAACAGGAGGATCAGTATGAATCTGATCTGTGTAGTGTGACCCTCCAGATCCTGGACTCTGTTGAACCTGTACTAAATACAATTTTTATAAAATGCTGCTAAGGATGTTTCCAACAGCATGATGCATGATAAGACTCGCTCTCAACCACCTCACATCTCTCATGATCATTTTTAAAAAGAAACTTTTCATCTATACAGGTTTTGCATACATTCTTTTTCTTTTTTTGGTCTTTTTGAGACAGGGTCTCACTATACAGCTCAGGGTGGCCTTGAGCGCACTTCTGTAGCCCAGGCTTGTCTCGAACTCACACTGATCCTCCAGTCTCAGCCTCCCACCAGCTGGGACTATAGACATGCGCCACCATGCTCGGATTTTGCATACATTGTACATGAAGAAAAAGATGTACTGTCTGGGCCAATCCTCTATGGTATCTTGTGGCAGTCCGTGCTTCTAGGGATGATTTCAACTGGATGGTTTTTCCAAATAGGCTTCCTGCCTTCCCTTTTATTGGCAATCTCTGAGAGCTTGTGTCCTAGGTCATTTTTCCTTCATTTTGCCCCTAAAGCTGCACATTCCATGCAGCCACTCCTTTGCATCTTGCCTGCCTCAGTGCCTAGCCATCAGTGAGTATCAGAAGCAATTAATTATGTAGGCCTTCTGTCCTCTGTGGAGAAAGTCTATAGTTTATATGATATATGATGAAAAGAAAGTCTATAGTTTATATGATATATATATATATATATATATATATATATATATATATATATATATATATATATATATGTGTGTGTGTGTGTGT
>PVJA010027678.1:11540-28449 GCA_004027025.1 Myocastor coypus | reverse complement strand
GCTTGTAAAATTTTTAAAAGAAAAGATATTTTATGCTATCTGTTTGTTTCTTTTGTATACATTTTTTAGCTTGTGCCTTGTACTCCAAGTAACTACTTTGAAGACAGCAATATGTAAGGATAATAAATATTGCTAACCTGTAATTATGTGATTATAAAATATTGTTTTTTTCATAAAACAATAAAAATAAATAAAGTCAAAAAAAAAAATAGATGAATGGATAAAGAAAATGTGGGTTTCATATGAAATGGAGTACTATGTTGTCACAAAGAAGGTTAAACTTGAGGCATTTGTGGTGGATGGATGTCCCTTGAGACCATACTTTTGAGTGAAATATATTGGACGCATATGCTTGAGTATTGCTTTGTTTCCCTTGTGTGAGGGACTCAGGGATTAAACAGGGGCAAAATTGATGATCGGTGATGGGAAGTGGGAGGAAAATGTTTGGATGGGAACTGAAAGAGAGAGAAGGGAAGAGAAAGGAAAGAAAAGAAAAAGAAAAAAATGATTGAAGGCAAAATGAAAACAGTTTCGTAAACGAGGTCAGGGGAGGTTGCAGGAGGAGGAGGAGAATGGGGGAAAGAAGATATGTGAGGTATTCTAGGTACAGGTGCAAGTTCCCTACAACAAATTGGATCATTGTGTATGACAAACAAATATCAATAAAATTAATTTTGATGAAAAACATTTTCTGCCTCAAAGTCAACACTAACCTAGCTTCATTGAATTTCTTTTCTTTACCACATTCAAGGTACATATTAGTTCCATATTTTACTTTTGCCTTTCTCTATCTTTTATCTTTATGATGTGTCTCTTAGAAACAACATTTAGTGGGCCTTTTGGGCTAATCTAGTCTGAACGTCTTTCTTATTAGTTGGAGCTTTTAGGCCACTTACATTTGATATAATTAATTATCTGTTTGGATTTGTAACTGCCATGTTATTTTGTGCTTTCTATTTACCTTGGCTGCTCTATTTTTATTTGTACTACTTGTTCTGTACTTCTTTCCTAATCATTTTAGATGGATTTAATCTAGCTTGTCATTCAGTTTTCTTCTCGATTCATCTGAAAGTTAGAGATTTTATTTCCACCATTTTAGTGTTTGAGTCTGAGACAATAGCATATATGCTTAACTTAGAAGTATTTTGATCATATGCCTATGTGTTTAGACAACTATTAGATGTTAGAACACTAACTGGATTTATTCTTGTCCTGAGATAGATAAATAGGTGATATATATACATTGTTAGATTTGTCATATTTTCATCTACGCTGTTCTTTTAAACTCCGCAGCTCCATATAATTATACAATCACTATCAAACTCCTCATCTTGAATAGCTGTGAGTTTACTCTTCGGTTATAACCTTTTTAGGAGACCACAGAGATACTGATTCAGTAAATACCTTGAGTTCAGCACCATGAGGGATGTTTAGCTAAATCTGGTTGCAATCTTTGCTTATATTTTAGCCTGGTGACAGCCATCACATTTGTCAGAACTGTGATGCTTTTAAGTTTGTAACATGTCATCCTACATATTTAGTTAAAGTTTTTTTTTTTTTTAAGGTAACAAGGGTGGGATCTTTTCTGTGCTGCTCTGCACTTATGTCATTTAAGTTTTCAAAAGAAAAAAAGGTAGCATTACCTCAATCAAATGATGTGTTTGAATCCAGGAGACATTCATAGTTATATAACAAGCCCATGTCCTAATCTGCTGACATCATTGAAATAATTCCAAATAGAGGCTTGCCAGGTAGCTCAGTTGATTAAAGCACATGATTCAGCAAAATCACTCAGGTGTCAGTGAACGAGGTTCGATCCCCACCTTCACATGGAGTATAAGACCTGCCACTAAGGCAACCTGAGACAACGAAAAAAAAAATATCCTTCTGAAATAATTCTAAAATTCCTTCAAGATCTCTACAAAACACCTAATTTCCTTGCTTGTCTTTAATTAAATCTGATTACTTTTGCTATCATATGCATTCGAAAGAAACAAAAATGTCTCTTACTTTATTACACTATGTAGTTTTAGTTCACTTTTCCATTGGAAACACAGTCTTTAGCTGTAACGGCAGTAGGATATTTGAAAATTATTTGAGACTCTATTACCACCATGTACAATATTTAGTGTATCAGACATCTGCCTTATAGATGAATTTCAGCAAAGCAATCTATTTTTATGACAGGTTATTCGTATAACTTAGCTTTAAAATATTTATTAAAATAGTAGTGTAACCACATTGAAGGCTATTTTAAAAGCAAATGTTTTTTTAACTTGTAGCAGTGAAATACAACCGTTTTCATTTCCCCTTATCTCCTTCCAAACTTTATTTATATGCTTACTTAACTTACTTGGCTGTAATCCTAACAAATATGATATTAAATTCCTCCTTTGAGACTTTCCAGTGTTGCATAAATACTCTTTATGGTTAAACAGTTTCTTATCTCTTATTTTGAATATATTCCTATTCTAATGTCAGGCTGATATATTATAGTTTATATACTGATTTCTGTATTGTCAAATGCTAAGCTATTTCAAAGTTTCTCCCATTATACTGTTAAAAATGCATTTGGTCAGATGTGAATTTTTTTCTTTTGAATTACTGCCTTAGGAGAAGTTCATAGAGGTGAGTTTACTGGTTGTGAGGCTGTTAACACTTTATGGATTTTGATATAAATTGAACCCTAAAGATATCGTGCCATAATGACACCAGTAACTGATGGCTATACCTGTTTCCTTTCAAAGCAATGAAAATGTTATTTTCTTTTGTTTTTGTTTAGTAACGTGTATAAATAGCATATTGATTCAGCATATTGTGCTCCTAACTAGTTAGGCATTGTGCCAGGAGATGTGGACACTGAGAGGAGTAAAATATAGGTGCTGCTGTGAAAGAATCACAGCCTTGTGATGGTTGGTAAGTACTGGTACAGAGATCATCCGCATTTCCATAGGTGTTAGGGCTCATTGGTTTCTCACCATGCCTCAGGGAGAAATGGCAGGAAGAGACAAGAGTTGGGTTCAGGTAGAGGCCTGCTTGCCTGATGGGCAACGGTCTTATACACCAACAGTAAGGGCATTTATTTATACTCTTTTCAAAGTTACAGGAAAACTTAAAGTTGCCTAGCCCCTAATGGCTGAAAATTTCCAGGCAGGATGTTTTTTGTGAGACTAGGGTAGCTTGACTGCATTAGACACTGTGGAGTTGTACTGCCCTCATACATATGACCTATTTCAAGCCTCAGCTGCTCCCAACACATAGGAACACATAAGAGGAGTAAATTCAATATATAAGCTGCTTTTCTAGAATATAGATGGATTTATTGTGCAACTGGGTTCCTACAAAAGACATAAAAGTTTTCCCAAAAAACAAGTTCTTCATTGTTTTGTTTATTTACTGTATATTCCCTTTCATTCCTCATGTACTTTTCTGCTTATTATAATTCATCCTATATGTATGGGTTTGGTTTATTTCACAGTGTTTACAAGTATTGTTTATGATGACTTTATAGCATTCTCATGTCACAAAAAGCAAAGCTAGTGAAGGCAGGCCACTGGAAGAAAAAAGAGAAAGGACCATTGTCATGAATTGAGTAGTTAGGGTGTTTTCAGGAGAGCATGGTTCTGCAGTTTTGCAAGAACAAGGATTGCTGTGGTTGCTGCTTCCATGTTGGAAAATTTGACCTGATTCTGGGAAGAGCCAGTTCTGTAGCATCTTATAGGTTATATCACAAGCGAACTAAATAAAGAATGCCAGCAAACAGACTCCTCACGTCACAAAGTGGGGCAACACTATATTATGAATACATGAATAATTTGGTAAAAAGTAATGAAAAGTAAAAGTTCTCAAACACTTTCAGGTATGAAGTGTGATAGGGTTTTATTCCCATACCCTAGCCTAATGAAGAAATCCAGAAGGCAGCAAAATGATTTTTCTTTTTAATAAAACCAAACAAAATGTTTCAAGAATACGCTTCAGTAATGTCATCTTTATACTTATACCTGAACAAGGGTTGAACAGCCCTGAAATTCATAGTTTCTAGGACTGGCCCTTCGGATCCTTCAGGCTAGGTCTCATTTTCCAAACGAGGACACAGATGTTATCATTGACCACATTCTGCTTCTAGGTAGCAATCTGATGGGGGTTGGGGGTGGTGAGATGTCCTTAACTTCTGGTCCATTTTCATTAGGACAGAGGTCTTCAGCCATTAGAAGCACAAAGAGGTTGAGAAGAAGTTGGAAGCACTATACATGAGTCATTGGAAAAATGTACTGAAATCAATCTCTGTAGTGCATTCTGTAGTGGCTGTTACCAGGTGGGGATGAGTCCTTTTTGTTTATTTTCTCCAGTTTGTGTGCTCTGACAAAGGCTAGCACTAAAACGAGCATACATATGAAGAGGGCACTTAGAATCACTCTCCTTGCAGCGGCGAGACTGCCATTACTTTTATTAAATAAGTAATATTCTGAGCAATCCACTTAGTCCTCATTAAGAGCCATTAGTTGCTACACTTTGTTGCACACAGACCTTAATGGAACTCTATGGAGAGTTTACTAAAGAGTTGCTAATTTTCAAGGAGACAAATATTTAAACTAGAAGCAGAATTTAGATCTTCCTACAAATTTCTTCTAAATATATTTCCTTCCCCTGTTGCCCCTGGAAAACAAGGCAGTCACACACATGCCCTCCCCTGTGCTGCAGTTCAACCTTTGGTCACAGGGGAGCACTCATCTCTCAATTGAGAAATCACAGAGTTTTTACTAGTATCACAGATTTTGTAGATCCAAGGCCATCCAGTTTGAAGGCTAACTCAGTTAGTGGGGCCAAGACGCAGCAGAAGAGTTCTCTTTTAAGCTGAACAGAGATCAATTCCAACGTGTTTCAGTATTTCAGTAGGAGAAATGTTCCCAAACTATTCCCAAAATGCAGTTGTAGAATGGAGTTTTGGTTGGTCACCTCAGGTACTTTGTATTGCTCATGGCAAATCTGTAGGGTGGGACTGAAGGGGTCCCAGTTGCCAGGCATAACAAAGCTATCAGGTGTGTTACCTAGATAACTTGAAGGGAAGATTTACAAGAATTCCATCCCATATCCACCCTTTGCCCACTCCTCTTCAATCCCTCACACTGGTTTGATCCTTATCCTCATCCGAGTTGCAAATGGTTAGATCTCCTAAATCTTGGCAAAATTTGATTGAGTAGATTAGAAGGGATGATTCTGCTCTTGGTTCTGTTACTTTGGTAGAGATTCAGAGATATGTAGGAACAAGGAATATGGAGTCATAGTAAATTACAGTTAAAAAGCTTTGAACTTCATTTTCATTGACAAATATGTTCAAAATGCACTTTATTTCTTTGGCCATCTGGCCACTTGTCATTTTAATTTTTGGTTTCGTCATGGTAAATAGCAGACAAGTGGGTGGCTTTGGAAAGGTTTTTGTTTCCTTTGCTGGATCCAAGATTAACAGATAATCACAAGGTGATTCAGTGTATATTCTCAGCCTATAGTAGAGGCATCAGGACGTAGGCCATTTTCTGTTAGCTGGAAAACCAGTCCTGTTACAGATGCTTTTTAATTAACAAGGGCTTTGTATCAGCTTTCCTCTCCACTCAGCTCGAGTTCCCACGTCAGAGCAGGTGCATCCTGTTGTGATTACAGAACACAACAAAGGGGAGAGCAAGGGCAGGGACACTTCAGACAATTAAGACCCTGTGAGTGCACGCTGCTCCGTTCCCTGGCTCCTGCTGCTTCTGTCGCTCCTCCTCCTCAATCCCCTCAAAGAAGCATCCTGTATGAAAACTTTGGCTCTAGTTGCTTGATTCCTTCATTTGCTGAATATTTAGCGAATGCTACTCTGTACGAGGTACTGTGCCCTGGTAGATCTGGCCAAGAACCAAGGGTTCACTAGCTGAAGTGGAAGGCAGTTATTCATGAAAGCCTAAAAGTAAATTGAGGTGGATGTGTTGATGCCAAAAACTCTGGAAGATTTTCTCGTGTGAATTCATTACCTTTTCATCCAAGTGGGATCTCTTCCTCACTCTTTACACCCATGCCTGTCTAATGAAAATGGGGTAGAAAACCACTTCACTCTGACACCACGGAATCCCAGAGAGGATATTGCTATGAACCCTGCCATTATTTTGATACGATGATGAGTTCTATGGAGGCAAGAGCAGGTAGTTTCATAAAATCCAGGCCAAGTCTTGGAAGACATATTATGTACAGCATACAAGCCACTGACTTAGCATCTAGCATTAGAAAGGGACAGTGGTACTTCTGGCTCCTAACTTTCCCACTAGATCCATCAGTAAATCCATCAAAACCCTGTATGTAAGACCAATATTGACCTAATGGGGAGAAGAGGTGGGAAGGGAGTGGTTATACCTAAAGCTCATGGAATTTCAAAGTGCACAAGGTCCCCTTACACTCCTCTGCCCTTGATACTTGTAGCATTATTCTTTTTAAAGTATTTAGTACAGGGTTTACAGGGTCTCATTACACAGATCGGACTTTCAGTGATTCAACTGCTTTCTGTCTCTGAAGAACTGGGATTACAGGTGCACGCCATCACACCCAGTCTCAGTCCTGCTGCAGATGTGGGGCCAGCACAGCACACTGTGAATTGAACCCCAGTCCCTGTGTCTGCCTAAGTTGGTCCTTTATTCTGCTGAGCAACCTGGGCAGCCCTGATACCTGTAGTATTGACCATGGGCCAACAACATCGGCATAACATTGGACTTGTTAGAAATGCAGGTGTTTAGGCCTCCCGCCAGACCTACTGGGTCTACATTCAGAAAGAGTAGCTGTCATCAAGAAATTGAACACTCGTAGATGCTGACATGATTACACTTAAGATAAAGAAAAACCATTTTGACACTGTTGGTGGGAATGTAAAGTAGTAAAGCCACTATGAATTTTAACAAAATCCCCAGGTGAATTGTAAACACATTAAAATTTAAGAAACCGCACTCTAGGCTGGAAGTTTTTAAGCTTTTTTCTTTGACACCCACACAGCACCCATTAGATGTGCAGAACACATTTCATTGAATGTGACCAAGGTCGTGAACACTTCTGCAGCATGAGTGGGAAAAGATAAAACAGCACTGTAGCACAACAGCACTATATCATCTTTCATGAGTGAGAGATTTCGTTGGACAGGTCTTTATTTCTTTTAAATTTTAGTCTATTAGTACGTGTTTGCCGTGCACGAAATTCTCATTCATCTTAGTGAGTAGTTCACATACTTGGTTCTTTTTTATTCCCCTCCCCCTCCCCACATACTCATCTCCCTCCGTGTCTAGCTCCCGCACCCTCATTTTCACTATTAATCCTATTATTATTATCATCATCATCATTATTATTACTTCATATATACAACACTAGCTTAGATTCACTGTGGGTATTTAGTACAGGTGCATAACCTATCTAAAACCTTTTTACACTCCCAGCTCCACCTCAGTCACTTGGACCCCTTCTTGTTTGAAAAAGATCTGTCTCACTGTTTCCTTCTATCATCTTCAATTTGCAATTTATTTATAAATTTTCTACTCGAATGAAAGCTACTATAGGGTAACTAAGCTTATATGTCTGATTTATTTCATGCAGAATTATGTTTTCCAGGTATATCCATTTTCTGGCAAATGTCTTAAATATGTCCTTCATTTTAGCTGAGTAGTAGTCTATTATTTATACATAGCACACTATTTTATTCATTCATCTTTTTTTTTTTTGTCTTTTTGAGATAGGGTCTCACTATGTAGTTCAGGCTGGCCATGAGCTCACTTTTGTAGCCCAGGCTGGTCTCGAACTCGCACTGATCCTCCTGCCTCAGCCTCCCAAGTGCTGGGATTACAGGTGTGTGCCACCACACCTGGCTATTCATTCATCTTTGCATGGACATACAGCCTGGATCCCAGATTTAGCTATTATGAATGATGCTCTATAAACATTGCTATGCATGTATCACTGTAGTATAACAATTTTTGTTCTTTTGGGAAGATACTTAGAAGGGTAATAGCTGGGCCAAGGAGATTTTATAGATTTTGTTTATTAAAAAATCTTCAGACTGGCATTCACAGTGCTTTTAGTAGTTTTATGTATTTACCAATAGTCTAGAAGGATTCTTTTTCAGTGCAGCCATACCAGCATTTATTATTTGATTTCATCATGACAGCTGATGGTATAAGAAGAAATCTTATTGTTTTCATACATATATATTTCTCTAATGGCTAGATTTTATTTCATTTGTGCTTCTTCTGAGAAATGTGTATTAATATCACTTGTCTATTTTTTGGTTGGGTGTTTCTTTGGGGGTGTTTTTTAATGTATTTGGTACAAGGTCTCACTATGTAGCTCAGGCTTGTAGAGATCCTTCTGTATTCAGCCTCCCCAGCACTGGTATTACAGGCATGAACCACCACTCCCGGTCGTGGTGACCACCTCAGTGTGCTGGGCACAGAACCAGCACACCAAGTGATGCTGTGGATTGAACCCCGGTCCCTGTGTAGGCCTAAGCAGGTGCTTAATTCACTGGGCTATCTCACTGATCCAAGGGTGTTCTAATGTTTAGAAATTCTTTATACATTCTGGATATTAGTCTTCTCTATAAGAAATAGCTGGTAAAATATTTTCCCAGTGCTGTAGGTTTTCTCTTTATGGTGTTATTTCCTTTGTTGTTGACAAGCTTTCTTTTTTTATATACATTTCAGTGTCATGATCAGACTATTATATTTAGCAATCAACAGAATGGGTACAAAAAAAAGATCTACCTTAAAAGCTTTTTCTTGGAATGCTATACATTTCCCACAGAACAGAAACTAAAATAATCTGTTGTACAATTAATGACAAAGATAGTTGTTGAGTTTTTGCCCTATAAATCTGACTATTTGCTAAAAAATGTCTTTTTTTGTTTGTCAAATAGGTCCTGCCACCACTGCACTTGACTAAGTTCACAAACTGATTGTAGCCTGTCAATTCCCTGGCTCTCCTCTCCTGCTAAGATTTATTTCCTAGAAATCTTTAAAAACTTCTGTCACTTCCATATCTACTGCTGCTGCCGAAACCACCCTAGCCACCTTGATTTTTTAGTTTGGTAAAGCATTGGCCTCTACTATCATAGGGCCCTTCTGTCTCCACAATTTGCTCACTTCATGGGTCCAAACTTTAATTGATTGTTGTAATAGTCAAATTCACTGTACCTTCCATTCCATTCATAATTACCTCCATTCATTATCAAATCCTTTGTATCCATCCCCACCGCCACCATATACACCTCCATCACAGCTGCCACAAAAACTATTTCAACCACTGAAGTTTCCTCTATGCTACCAAAACTGTCATTGCCACCATAATCACTTCCACGACCACTACCAAAATTTTGAGAACCACTTCACCCTCATTGGCTAAATGAAGAACTAGCCCTTCTCCTGCTTGGACAGGGCTTTCCTCACTTCTCATCTGTGGCAAGGCCCAAAGTGGTATTTTTGAATGACAATCTTATCCACAGAATCATGGCCATCAAAGGTTACAAAAGCAAAGCCCCTCTTCTTTCCATTACTTTTGTTAGTCATGATTTCAATCACTTCTATTTTTTATTTTATTCAAAATAATATCGTGGATAAAAAGAATCTCATAGTGATGTTCTTCAGCATCTTCTTTGCTGAGGAGGTAGCTCAGTAGAATAAGTGCTTGCCTGTCAAGGACAAGAGCCTTAATTTAATCCTCAGTTCTGAACAAAAAAGTATTTTCTTTAATACTATTATGGATGTTAATTCTTAGAATTCTTAACTTCACTGTTAAGTAGGCACCTGGTCTTTGAAAATCTTGAGAAATCTCTCTTTGGTTCCACAACTCTTCCATCCAGTTTGCGTGGCCTTGCATTCATGGCTTCATCCACCACCTCCTCAATGGCATAAGCTAGAAATCCAAAGCCCCTGGAATGTTTGATGTTTGAGTCTCTCATTACTACACAGTCTGTGAGTGGTCCCCATTGCCCAAATTGGCTTCTCAGACTCTCATCAGTTGTTACAAACTCATCTCTCTGAGGAAGAGCTTTTGCAGCTGTTCTGCCTCCATAGGAGACCCTGAGTTTGACATGATGGCAATTGAAAGCAACGCTAATGATGCTTCCTCAGTAGTGTCCACTAGCAGTAAGCAAGATTTTCATTTGGTAGAATTCCATTTGTTGACACATGTTATTTCCTGTGCAGTTGGAGTTTTGTTCAGAAAATTCTTGCTTACCTTATGACTTTAAGAGTTTTAGTGATTTTATAATTCAATGAGTTCATTGTTTCTCTTTTAATATTTAGGTCATTGATTTATTTCGATTTTTAGTGCAGCACATGCTATGAGATATGGTTCTATCTTCTACCTCCTGCATGTAGATGGCTGATTTCATAGCACCATTTGCTAAAGATGCTATCTTTCCTCTAACACATCCTTTTGGCCACTTTGTGGAAGGTCAAATAGCTGAATGTGTCTGGGGATGTTTCTGCTTTCGTTATGAAGTACTGTTGGTCGACATGTCTGTTTTATCTTGATAACATGCTGTTTTTATCATTGCTGCTTTAAGGTGTAATTTGAAGTCAGGTGTTGTGATGCCTCCTCCATTATGCTTGTCCAGAATTACTTCTGCTATTCTGGGGCTGTTCTGGCTCCATATAAATTTTTGGATTGTTTTGCTAGTTCTGTGAGGAATGCTATTGATATTTTGATTGGAATTGCATTGTGTCATATATAATCTTTGGGAGTACGGAAATTTTCACAATGTTAGTTCTGTTTATGAAAGAAGAAGTTCCGTTTATGAAAGAAGAGGGGATATCTTTCCATGTTCTGGTACAGTCTTCAATCTCTTTTTTCAAAGACACAGTTTTTATTGTAGAGCCCTTACACTTCCTGGCTCAGATTATCCCAGGTATTTATTTTTTTCTTGATGCTATCATAAATGATATCATTTTTCCTATTTTTTTCTCAATGAGATAATTATTGGTATCCATGAACACTACTGGCTTTTGTGTGTTGACTTTGTATCATGATATATTGTTGAAGTTGAATGTTAATGAAAAAAATGAGTCTTTTCATGGAATTCTTTGGGTCTTTTATTACAAATATGCAACATCTGCAGCAAATGGTAATTTGATCTCTCTTTTTAGATACATACCCTTTTTATTTGTTTCACTGATCTGATTTCTGTGACTAATGTTTTGAGAACTTTGTTGAGCCAAAATGGTGATAGTGAATGTTTTTGTCTTATTTGTGATTGTAAAGACAAAGATTTTAGCTGTTCTCCACTTCATCTTATGTTGGTCATTTGTCATAAATGACTTTTAATCAGATTCAGGAAAGGTCCATTTACATCTGTTTTCTTCAGAGATTTTTTTTATCATAAATGAATTTTGGATTTTGTCAAATGCTTTTCTGAATCAATTTGTAGGAATATGTTGTCTTTATTGTTGCTTGAGCTTTTGCAGTGTACTGCATTTATTAATATGTGTATATTAAGCATCCTTTTCTAAGATGATATGTAGTTGATCATGATGTGTGATTTTTTTGATCATATAGTGCATTCTATTTTCCAATAATTTCTAGGCCCTTGCACTTGCCAGGCAAGCACTTACTCTACTGAGCTATCTCCACAGCCTTGCAATAACTTCTTGAGGATTTTTTTTATCTATGTTCATTGAAGAGATTGCCCTACAGTTTTGCTTAATTTTATCTCTGGTTTTAGAATCAGAATGATGTTGGCTTTCTAAGGGAGTTTAGAAGCAATTCCTTTGTTTAGCTTCATTGAAGAATTTGAGGAGCATTCATGATGTAATGTCCTTAAAGCCTTTGTAGAATTCAGGTTCTGGGTGTCTTTTAGTTGGTAAGATTTCTTTTTATCACTGCCTCGATTTCATTGATTTTTATTGTGTTGAACAAAATGTTATCCATTCTAGGCTTAATTCTGGTAATCATATGACTCTTAAGAAACTGCCCATTTTTTTCAAGATTTTATAGTTTGTTAGAATATAATTTTTCATACCATGTTTCCTTGAAAATAACGTCTATCTAGAAAACAAGTGCTAGCAATAGGGCTCATCTTCCAGGGAATTTCTCGTCTAAAATCATGCGGCAACTAGTTTTCTGAATCAGTTCTATTTTTGTGAAACAGGTTAGTATGAGTAGTGTCTTAGTTACTTTTTACTCATTGCTGGGATAAATATCTGACACTCATAATGAAGGAAGGAAAGGTTTATTTAGCTCACAGTTACTGGAGGTTTCAGTCCATATTCGGCTGGCCCAAGGCTGAGTGGAGCAGGGCGGAGAGCATCCAGTTCATGGCAGTGGAACAGCAACAAAATGGTGGCAGAGGCAGCCAACCAAACAGGGCAGCAGAGCAACAGCTCTAGTATGTCTGTCTTACTTTATACTCCAATCAGGCTCTCTGACTTAGGATATCTGCCCTAGACCACACCCATAGTCCCAGCCCTACTCAGAACAATAATCCCATCAGTACTAAAACACATAATCCCAGGGATCATGGATCAAGTCTCAATCTATAGAAGTCCCTACCCAATGACTACATGAGGCTTTAGGGGGACCACTGGACATAAACCATAACATTCCACCCCTGGACCCCCAAGGTCTCATACATATTCCTTTTTACAAAACACCTTTTAGTCCATCTGGAAGAGTTGCCAAAGTCCCAACAGTTTCAGCATTGCTGAAAAGTCCAAATCCCAAGTCTCCTCCAAGTTCCAAGGCAAACTCTCAACTGTGAGCCCCTATACAATAGAAGAGTTAAACATATCCAACATTCAAAAGCATAAGATAAACATTACAATTCCAAAAGTTGCAAACAACGAGGTAATACAAAACACTGGGGCCAACACATATCTAAAATCCAGCAGGGTAAACATTAAATCCCATAGTTCCACCAGGAGCATCCGAAGAAGTCTGCACTGAGTTGTGAGCATCATGCAACTCCACTCCTATGGCACACTTGGTGGTAATTCCCATGGTTTCTCTCTTAGGCCGGCTTTGCTCCCTCTTAGCACGATTGACATTCCTGGCTTTTCCAAACTTCTGGGGTTACTACTGAACAGGCTTCTCACACCCAGATTTATATACTTCCCTTTCAGGGGCACACTGCCTGGCCTCCCAAGCCATCTTCTGAAATCGAGGTAGAAGCCTTCTTAACCTCAGAATTCCCACATTCTGCATACGCCTACGTGGATAATGCCAAGGGTTGCTGCCTGCTGGAGCAGTAGCTGGGCTTCCTTCTCTCTTGGCTGAAGGAGTCAAGGGCCTAGATCGCTGAGCACTCTGACCCTGATTCCAAACAACATATTCGCCATGTAGGCGCCATTTTGGACCCTGGTTTGCCCTCTGCCGCCATTCTGGTACTTTTGTCTCTGCGGCTTTCTTCTCCAGGCAAAGCCTCTCTCCCTTGCAGTTCTGAGGTTGCAAAGGGTGGAGAGCTGCCGCCTCTTGTGATGTCCTCAGGCCATCATTTTGATTCTTTGGTTCCTTCCCAGCAACGTAGATCCTTTTAGCTCTATCTTTGAAGTTCACCGCTTTCCTGATGCTTTCTTTCTGTCCAAACACACATTTTAAATCATCCTGCTTGGCTCTGTGCTCTTGATTTTTCAACATAAATCTGGCTAAAAGCAACCAATAATAACCATGCCACTGCTCCAATAGTTTGCTGTTTTGATATGTCTCTTGAAAGATTAATCAATCCACCATGCTTAATCTCAGTCTTAGGTAAAGTCTCTGGGCATGAGCAAAATTCTGAAAGACTTTCAGCCAATCCATACCACAAATCATCTGGAGTCCAGTGACCAATGCTGTCCTTTTTTCCAGCAGAAACCGTCTCAGCCTGGTCTTTATAGGCAGGCCTTCTGTTAGTCTTCTGGTCTAAGCTCTGACCAGAATTGCCCAAAGAGAACAGCCAAAGACGTTCCAGTGCTTTGCTTGTAGCTGACATCTCTGAACCTTTGCTATCTCTTCCCATAAGCCATTTCCAAAAGCTTATAATCCACATGGTCAGGTTAGTCACAGCAACGACCACCCCCCCCCCTCTCTGGTACCAAATTTTGTGTTAGTTACTTTTTACTCATTGCTGGGACAAATATCTGACACTCATAATGAAGGAAGGAAAGGTTTATTTAGCTCACAGTTACTGGAGTTTCAGTCCATATTCGGCTGGCCCAAGGCTGAGTGGAATAAAGTAGAACGCATCCAGTTCATGGCAGCGGAACAGCAACAACATGGTGACAGAGGCAGTCAACCAAACAGGGCAGCAGAGCAACAGCTTTAGTCTGTCTCTCTGTCTCTCTTTATATTCCTATCAGGCTCTGTGCCTTAGGATATCAGCCCTAGACCACACCCACAGTCCCAGCCCTACTCAGACCGATAATCCCATCAGTACTAAAACACATAATCACAGTAACTAATGAGTCAAGTCTCAATGTATAGAAGTCCCTGCCCAATGACTACATGAGGCTTTGGGGGGACAATTGGACATAAACCATAACAAGTAGTGTAGTGAGTAACTATCTTAAATTGAAATAATGTACTTTGTGATTTTATGTTCTTCATTTCTAATTGCATTTATGTGAGTCTTTTCTCTCCTTTTTGCTAAATGTAAATAAGTTTTTATCTATTTTGTTTTTCTTTCAGAGGACTAGCTCTCTCATTTGTTGATTCTTTGTATTATCTTTCTACCTCAGTTTCACTAATTTTTGCTTTCAGTTTCATTATTTCCCCCCTTAAATTTTGTTGGGATTTAGATTATTTTTTAGTGTTCTGAGATTCCTCATTAGATTTTTCATCTCAACTTACTGTGATTTTCTAAGATGAGCACTGATTGCAATATGCATCCCTCTCAAGACCATTTTTATTTTCCCTGTAAGTTTTGTACACTGTACTGGCATTGTCACTTTATTTCAAAGTTTACTAATTTTGTCCTTGACCTCTTCTGAACCTCATTAGGTATCTGGGAGTGTGTCACTCAGTTTTCAGGTGTTTCTCAGTTTTCTTTTGACTTGTCGTTTCATGGCACAATGGTCTAATAGTCAATAGGAGGCCACTTTTGTTCTTTTATATTTATTTAAATAGACTTTGTGTACTAGCATGTAGTCTGTTTTGGAGAAAGTTCCACGAGCTGCTGAGAAGAATATGTACTATGCTGTTAGACAGTACAATACTCTGCCAATATCTATTAAGTCCAAATGTTCAGGAATTTTGTGCAGCTCTGACATTTCTTTATTTTTGGTTCATTTAGTTGTCTCTTTGCAAAAAAAAATGGGGCATTGGTACCACCCACTATGGTTGTGGTAGTGCTTATTTGATCTTTTATGTCCAGCAGTATTTGTTTCATGATGACAGGTGCTCCAGAATTTAGCTAATATATATATTCATAAGTGTTATCTCTTCCTGTTGCATAAATCTGCAACTAATACATAGTGACTTTCACCTTTTCTGATCAGTTTTAGCTTGAAGTTGCCATTGTTAGACAGTCAAAGTGTTATCCCTGCTTAATTTAGGAGTTCTTGTAGAGTTAATACTTTCATCCTTTAATTTTTATTCTATGAATGTCTTTTTGAATTTGATGAATTTTTTGAATGCAACAGACTGTTGGACTATATTTTCCAATCCAGCCTGCCAAGGTGCATCTTTTAATTGGGGAGTTGAGGTCATCACCATCAATAGTTATGACTGCAAAGTGTTGTTTGCTACTATCATTGTGCTCTTTTTCTATTCGTGACTCTTTGTTTTTCTTTGTTGTTGATGATGTACTTGACTTGCTTATTGACTCATTGCTATCTGGATTTCTGACTGTTGGCTTTATTGTCTCTGTACAGGATATTTTTAAATATTTTCTGGAATTCTGCTTTGGTGGCAATATATTTCTTGAATTGTTCATTTTCGTGGAATGCCTTTATTTCTTCAGATGTTTTGGAACAAGGTTTAGCCAGATATATGAATTATGGTGGAAAGCCGTTTGCTTTTATGGCTTGAAATATTTCACTCTAGGATCTTCTATCCTTCACGGGTCGTGTTGAGAAGTCTTTGGTAATTCTAACGTGTTTACCATTATATGTTTTTTTTTTCTTTTCTCTGTTAGCTTTTAAAATTCTGAGTTTTGCTTGGGCATTAATAACTTTAACTATAATGGATCTTGGGGTGTATTTTCTGTTCATTATAATTGGTTGGTGTTATGTAAGCCTCATTTTCCTGTATGTTGAACTCTTCACACTTGAGAATTTTCTGTTATGATTTCTGCAAACATTTTTTCATCCTATGTGTATTATCTTATGTTTTGTCTCTAACTCCAATTAACATTAGCTCTGTTCTCTTAGTGTCATCTAAAAACTGTTGGATGAGTTTTTTTTTATTTCTCTTATTTTTAAGTTTTCTCTGCATAATTTGTTATAATTTAACACTTTTCTTTCTTCTTCAAGTGTCCAGTTTTCAAATTGATCATTGCCATACTTTATGCCATATTATAATGAGTTCTATATAATTTATTGTAGCCTGAATTTCTGTCTGACAGCATTTTGTGAATTTCATACCTTTAGTAAATTTATTATACCTGTTTTAAAATATTATTGCCATTTCTCCCAATTATTTATTTTGTTCCCCCAAATCCATATTGGTCATTTTGTATGATCACAGGTTCAGAAACTTCTGGGTCATATTTTCTTTTAATTTACCAAGTTTCTGTAACTATTCTTTAATCAGTTTGTGAATCTTTTCTACCTGGTATTTGCTTTCCTCTTCTTTGGTTCACGAAAGGGGTGAGGAGAGGCTCTAGTTCATATGTAGAACTTTTTTTTTTTTTTTTTTTTTTTTTTTTTTTTTTTTTTTTTTTTTTTTTTTTTTTTTTTTTTTTTTTTTTTTTTTTTTTTTTTTTTTTTTTTTT
>PVJA010027678.1:0-11440 GCA_004027025.1 Myocastor coypus | reverse complement strand
ATGTAGAACTTTTTAGTTAGGTGCTACCTACCAGTGACATGTTTTCAAGTCTGTTTGCCCAAAGATAGTCTTACACCTTGAGGTATTACACTAAAGTGGTCTGGACTCTGTCTCTGTGTCCTGAGGAAATAATTCTATCTTGTTATTACCACAACAATAGATTCAATCACATATCAATTATATGTGATAAACCTTGCATTTATACTTTCATCCTTTGTCAATATTCTTTTTTTAAATTAATTAAGTTTATTGGTACAATTTAGATATGCATAATGATCATACTTATCATAAGGAATTTATGCCTATATGTATCTTGATTCCTCTTTCTTCCCCCAAGTCTCCTCTCTTCCTTCTGCTCTTTTCTCCCTTATTATTTACATGAATTTATTTCTTTTTTTGTAGATTTAATTTTATTTTAAGCAGTAAAAATAGCAGAAAGAAAGACAGAAAAAACAGTAACAAGTAAGAATACATATAGTACAGAATTTCAAAACAATAAAAATTTAACAATATGTCAATATACTTTTCAGCCTATATTTTAGTTATTAGCAGTTATTCTACAATGTGTGAGATGTGGAAGGAATAGATGGTGGGATGGATGAGAGAGGAAGGTAAGTCAATAAAAAGAGAAGTATATAGGAGAAACCGTAATACAGGTTAAATATTATATATAAAGTCAAATGAGATACAAAGTTAGATGAGACATGATGTCAAATTATGTTGGAGGTTTTTAGTTGGATTAAATGATTAGTTAAGGGTTTTAAGAAGTTGTTTATAGGAGTGAGAATAGGATACAGAACGGAGGGAGGTATGCTTTGGGACTGAGGAAAACTTCAAGATTCTTCAAAGTTATTGACAAGTTTATGCACTTGTAAATTGGGAAATTCAGGTACACTGAGGAAGGGCAGCAGGAATAAAATAGAGAGAATGGAAAGTTTTCATGGAGAACATAGAAGATTGAGAGAAATAGAGAGAAAGAGACACTGAGACAGGGAGACAGACCTGAAAATACATTGCTCAACTAAAACCAAGAGGAAGAATTTTAAAGTGGGAGAAACAAGTAAAACTTAAGAAAGAAGTATTGCTGTGGAAGGGTGAGGTGAAGAGAAAAAATGAGGAGACAAGAAGGGTGAGAGAATATCAACTCCACCTAAATCAACCAAACAAAATAATCCAGTAGGAACTCAGGCCAAATCCACTGACAAGAATATGTATATTCAATTCACATGTGACTGCTATGGCAAAACCTTGAGCATTCACACAATTCCCTCCTTAGTCGCAGTCTGCTTTCAGGCCGCCACAGCAATTTCTCTTTTTCCCTCCACTCAAAATCCACAATAACTCAGTTGCATGAATTCTCCCCTGCAGGCAGCAGACAGAATCTGACTCTGTCCCCGGGCTTGGCTTAGGCACTCTTCTCCCCACAGGTAGGACAGCAATCCCAGTGGGCAGCTGTGTTTTCACAGATTAAGTGCTGTGCTTTGGCGGGGGTTCCCAGGAGTTGGCGGGCACAATTGCTTGTCCATAAGCTCTGTTTTCTTTTTTATCATCTCTCTGGCCTGAGTAAGGAAGGCTTCCCTTTCCCTTGACAAGTGCTGGTGAAGCTGCCACCAGGCTGTACATTTCCCTAGTATTTGGAGAGGTGACGGGAAGAAGTGACACATGCAGAATCTGCTCCCAGAATCCAGGCTCTACAGTGCTTGTCTATTCCTTCAAGCTGTTTATACTCTGCCAAGGGCCTGAGTTAAATCCCTGCCCCCATTCAGGAAAAAAAAAAGAAAGAGGAAACCCTAAGGGCTGCTCCCCAGAGGGGTGGGGGCAGTAGCAGGGTAGACCAGCCAGGTTGATGCTTCCTCTAGGATCCAGATGTATGGTTTGATGTACATGTATCATCTTTCAGATTAATTTTCTGTCTCAGAATGTAAGTACTTCCCCCTACAGAATAAATATACTCTGAACATTTCTGACAGGACTCCAGCTCTAGTCAGCCATGTTGGATCCCAGGTATTATATCATAAGCAAATGGTAAAACTGAGTACAAGAATTTAGGTCTTCACTGCTCCTTTTAAAAAAATATATTAATACACAGTAATTATACATATGGGATACAGGGTGATATATCACGACAAGCATATAATATGTACTGATTAAATAAGAATGATTAATACTTCCTTTTCATTATTACTTTGTGCTTGAAGCTTTCAAACTCCTCTCTTCTAGATAGATATTCACAGATTGTTGTGAACTATAGTTTCCCCACTGCTGTGTAGAGCACCACAATTTCTTCTATATAGCAGTGTTTGTGTAACTGTTATCCATTCTCCCACTATTCTCCCTCTGTCCACCTATCCTAGCTTCTACTTACTGCTGATATTCATTCTGGCTGACTTTAAAAAATAGTCAAAGATGACAGAGAACATGTGGAATTTGTCGTTCTTCATTCAATTTATTTTACTAAGCATAATATCTAGTTCCATTTGTTTTGGTGTAAATGATAGGATATCATCCTTTTTCTGGGGTATTAATATTCTATGTGTTTATTGTATTTTCTCCAATATTCATCCATTGAGAATACTTTAGGATGATCTGAGCTTTCTTGATTATTACAAAGGTTTATTTAACAAAAATTTACTATATGAAAATGTGTATGACCCAATCTTCAGTCAGTGAAAGTAGCGCTTGGTGGGGCATGAATTTTTCTGCTGAGCAGTCATTTAAACTCATTCCAAGCCTTCCAACATGATGATACTATTTCCTTGTATTACCACCATTCCAATGTTGTTCTGTTGGCCACTAGTTGCCATCTCCACACATTCATCAATCACAAGATTCATAAAGGGATCAAATCCTCGTAATATTCCTTGGACATGTCTGCTACCATTCAATTTCAATGATAACTTCTTGTCCATAAATTTTTTCAGCTCGGGAGGATGAGCTTTGCTCATCTTATCTGGCCGGCGGGCTCAGGGATCCTTTGAAAGAAACCTACAGCCTCCGTCACCGATCCAAGGTTTTGACCAGTGTGAATAGTTAGGTAACAAATAGATATACAAGTATCTATTTGTCATGTGCTTGCCATTTCCTTTGTATATATTCATAGACATGAGACAGATGTATCATTTAGTTGATCTATTTTTAGTTTTTTGACGAATGCTGACACTGTTTCTGGCTGTACTATTATACATTCCCATCAACAATATATAAGAGTTCTTATGTCTATACATTTCTACCAGCATTTTTTTTCTTTTTGATAACAGCTACTCTGACAGCGGTGAGATGATATCTCATTGTGATTTTGATTTATGTGTCTCGGATAATTAGTAATGTTGAGCTTCTTTCTGCAAATTTATTGGCTATTTTAATTTTTTAGGAAGTGTTAATTCATATTCTCTGTCCATTTAAAAATTAGATCCCTTATTTTATATTATTGAGATTTTTATGTTCTATATATCTTGGCTATTAATCCTTTGTCAGATTAATAGTTTTCAAATCTTTCCTTTCATCTAGTAGGTTATCATTTGTTTGCTTTACTGTATAGAAGTTTCTTAGTTTCGTATAACCCTATTTGCTTTTATTTTTGCTTTTGTTTCTTATGTGTTTTGGTCTTATAAAAATAAAATGGGCCTGTATCAAAATTTTGTACAGTTTCCTCTATGATTTCTTCTGGTAGTTTAGAATTTCTTGGCTTAAATTTAGCCTTGAAGTTGATTTTTGAACTGAATGAAAGACAGGGGTCAAGCTTCAACCTTCTACATGTGGATATCCAGTTGTTCAAAAACCACATATTGATGAAGCTGTCCTTTCTCCTGTGTAGGTTTGATGCCTTTGTCAAGAATCAGAAGGTTATAAATGTGTGGGGCAATTGGACCATATCTCTGTATTTTATTGTATTCCACTGGTCCCAGTGCGTGTTTTGATGATGATAGCATATTCATCAACTTTGTGGATCAGCCTTGAATCAGAGTCTTTTTACCGTTGTCTTATAACCTAGGTCAGAGGCTGCATTTCTGTCGTTTATGCCTCAGATTTAAGGAGTCAGATGCTCATATCTAAAGGCAGATAATATGTTTACCTACCTATCTTTGAAGAGTTTGATAATCTTATCTCTGTTAGTTGCAGCAAGGTATTTGCCTCCCTGCAATAGCCTTTCATCTAAAAATGCCATTCTCTTTAGGCCTTGGCATTCCAGTTGCTCTGCATGTGACTCTTTTTCTCTGTGGTTTACCTTGACCTTTGGAAAGAAACACATTTCGAAGTAGGTTGCTTTGAACCTGTCATGTGAACTCGGATCTCCACATGAATATCCCCTGTAAATCAGATTGTGCATACTCTAGAGCCTATCAGCTCTTTGTATCCTAAATCTAGCTTTCTCTGATAGTTGCATCCAATCTCCTTTAAATATCACTAAGGTCATATTTTGACCGCCATATTTTGTTTTTATGGAATATGCAGACCACAGAAATGAAGGTAGGAGACTCTGGAAAGCAAAGATGAATAGAATCTTCAAGCTAACATGGGATGGAGAAAATTTAGAGGGAAAACTTTTGCTTTTCTGATGAGTTAAACAAGGTGTCTTCCTTAAGTCAAAAATGAAATTTAGAAAAAAAAATTAAATTCAGTAACAAACAGTGGTATGACTTGAACGTGGTTTCAGCTCATGTTGAAATCTGGTTGCCCATGTAGTGGTGCTGGAAGAAGTATCTAAAGAGGTGATTTAGTTTGTAAGACCTGATTAGGTTAGGTGGGATCCTCCTCCTAGGCCTGGATTAGTTTTCACAGAATGGATCATGTCTTACAAGAGTGGGCTGTTACAATCTGCATCGTCTCCTTTGTCCCCATCCCTTTTTCTACTCACACTTGCTCCGATATCACACATGCTCCCAACTGCATGATGCTATTTGCCATTTTATGATGCAGGATGAGGTCCTTACTAGATGTACTTTCTTCACCTTGCAATTTTCTTCCTCTGGAATTGTGAGGTAAACAAACCTCAATTCTTTGTAAATCATTCAGCCTCAGGTAGGCTTTAATAGCAACAGAAAACGGACTAAAAACATTCAGACACAGGGTCAGAAAGATAGCTCAGTGGTCTAACGTGTCTGTTTAGGCAAACTTAGGCAGGTGTATGGGAATGTGGTTTGATTCATGGCAACACATGCCATGAAAGCCCCTCCCTCAGAGTGGCCTGAGCTGACAAATAACCAAACCAAACCAAAACAAAACAAAAACACCCAGACTCTTTTGCTCTGAAAGAATTTAGAGTCCCTAGATTTCAAGGTGTAAAATGGGAAGATTGTTATAGATAAACATTATCTGAATTATAATGTAGTTTATTTGTGTTTGAGTCTCAATTATCCATCACTTGAGGATTAGAAGCTGCTGTAGACAACACGAACATTAGATGAATGTCATAGAGCCATCTGTGGAACTCTTACCATTTCGGATACTATCCTCTTTTTGCTTGGTTCTCAAAGCTTCCTCTGCCTAATCTGTCTCTTAGCAAGGAAGAGCTCATCTGCAACAATACCCAAGGTTACACAACCTATTTCTAGGGTATCAGCACGTGAAGAGTGGACAATCCTTACCGAAAGCAATGGTTGCTCAAGACAACTTGTCCCATCACAGGTAGGAGAGCTCTTTAGGCAGAGGGTGGTTAGGTGCCCTTCAGATCCCATCAAGAGTCACTTGTCTGTTTTGCCCATAGGTGAGGTCAGCTCAGAGGAAAATGACACCTGTTCCTACCTTGCTTCATAAAGGAATTAGTAAGGATAAAATTAGGTCAGAGATGTTAAAGTGCTTTTGACACAAATCAAATCAAGCTTTGATTTCTCCCAATCTAATCTAGCTGCTGCCTTAGGGTCAGTTTCTACCTCAATCCTTCCATCTTTCAAAATGAGAATATTGTACTCTTAAACTTCTTTGCAAGTCTGCTGGGTGGAAAAGAAACAAATGTGTTCACTTCAATGCCAGAGGGGTTAAAGTTGAGTGAGGTGATTGCATTAATGGGACCAATGGCATGGTAAAAGGAACAAGTGGTTGTTTTCAGTCTGCTTTTCAAAGTCACCCAGGCAGGTGGAAGTTTGGCACTTTGAAACCACTCATCAGAGAAATGAATTCCTCTCTTGTGTCTTATAGTTCCAGTTCATTTTAAGTAGAGACTCCCATTGAGTCGTTTACTTGGTTTTGTTTCAAACTAGTCTGATGTCTTCATAGGACAAAGGGAGTAGATTCATAGTACTGTTTTGGAAGGCCTAGTCTTATAGTGCATTGCATCCTAACCATGCACTTGCTACAAATGCAGATTCTTGGCTCAGACATCTCATCAAGCTCTCTGATGTGGGAATCTCCTAAGATTACGACTAAGGAAACCCTAATTTACACAAAAATTGAACTCCCTGGCATACTACTACCTGTGAACCACAGTGCCCAGTGCACTCAGTTATTCAAGTATGAACTTAGGGCAGTGGTTCTCAACCCCAGACACACACGAGGATCAGTTAGGGGGCTAGAAGAAAGCACACATGGCCAAGCACACTCTGAGGCAATTAAATCAGATTTCCTGCAGGACGTGAGACTGCACCTGCAGTTTAAAGGCTGTTCTCATGATGTTAAGAGTGCAAGCAAGAGTGGGGCCATCATAGGGTTGCAAATGAACTACTTCTGCACCTGCGCAGCACAGCTTCCTCAACTCCCAGATCTTCTCATGACTGCATTTTGCAGATGCATTAAGAGTTAAAAGAATCTATAGAATTCTTACTATGAAGTATACATTAGGGAAGGCTGCAATGAACCAAAGAGAAAGTGATTGCTCTCCAGGATTCTGTGGTCTGTGATGAAGGAGGCAGCTCAGTCCCTATAGGTGAGTAAAAACAGGTGTCAACCAATCTCTCTAGCTTCTTCCTGCGGATCCCACCGATTTCTTGGAGTAAGGACTATCGTCTTCCATATGCTTACTTTACCCTTACTTTATCTCCCCGTTCAAAGCACTCACAGAACTTGTGGGAGGTCCTAGAAGGCATAGTACATCTTTTGGTACTTAGACCTGTTTGTAGGTTTCTTTCTAGGCCCTGAAAATTCCTTTATGAATTGTGAACCATTAAGTCATAGCCGGTAGGCCCTGGATTGTCCTAGCTCACAAACAGTGGCATAATGATAGCAGTCAGAGAAGTTCTGATTCAGGGGTTACTATGAGCTATCTTATTCCCTCTGCCATTAACAAACATTGACCCTTAAATTCCGTGCCTGTGAAGATCTGTTCCTTAATATGACCTTTGGGGATGGCAGAGCTTTCAGACAGTGGTTCCACTTCAGGCCAGTACATGGCATAACGCCTAATGTAGCAGCCTCCTACAGAAGGACTTGATGAGGGTCAGAGGTTTGCTGTTAATCATCTGAAGCAAAACAGGGCAGGGCTGTTAGCCAGCTCAGAGTGCCAAATTCGCATGTCTATGAACCGGCAGTACAGTTTTGAAACTCTTAAATTTTGCTTCTTTTCCTTCCCACAATAGTTTGTTTGTATAATATATCATTTGATAATCTCTATTATCTGATAAATTATCTATGCATAAGTTATTCATGGACTGTTGAATCATGTTTTAAAGAACACTAAAATGTATTATTTTCATTAAAGAAGGAGAGTGTTTCCAGGTCTCAGGACTTCATTAAATTTGAGGTTTCGAGGACTACCAATGACCCTTTCCCATTTTATTTATCATAGTCATGTGTTCTCAGGCCTAGCTTCATGCAGTATAGTTTTCTGAAATTTCATTTCATAAGAAAAATCTTTCCATTTTTATCTGGAATTGGTCATTTAGGCTTCAGTTTCTCACTTGACTTTAAAATATATGCCTTATACTAGTTTAGGAAATCGTTATATTTTTAACAGACAACAACCTGAAAGTCCTCAGCTTTTCTTTCTTTTTTTTTTTTTTCTTATATATTTGGTACAGGGTGGGGCCGGCACAGCATGTGTTGCCTGGGATCAAGCCCCAGGGCCTACACTTGCTTAAGCTTAGTCCACTGAGCTGTATCACTGGCCCCACTCCTCAGCTTTTCAAAAGAGGAAAACTGATGTGGCTATTTAACTGCAAAAGTAATGGGAGATTATGGCAACTGTTGTAGGTAGGCAGAGAGGACTGTGTTTGGGGTGAGTTGGCATTCAGGACTATGGAGAAATGAATTGCCCAGTAGGAACAGTGACAAACTGAACCTGAAAGTCCCCTGAGCATAAGATAAAGTGAAGTTTAGCTTTGCAGCATTGGGAGCCAAACTCAGAGCCTTTGGAAATGTTAGGCAAGTGCTCAACCACTTAACTGTATCTGCAAAACTTTTTACCTGAAAAAAATTTTTAAACAAAGGTCTTAGTAAGTCGCCCTGTAGATTCTACAACTCATAATATTTTTATTTTACCTATCTGAATAGCTAAGACTGCAGGTGTGTGCTACCTGCATGGCCAAAGCAATTATTTTCACTCTTTACAAATATGTAACAACGGTGACAGCACTTCCAATTCCATGGACTTACTTTATTATTCCACCATGCACAGTAACCCACAGTGATCGAAAAAAAAAAAAACAAAAAAAAAAAACAGTTGCTTAGAAGCAGAATAAACTTTCTCAGTTCTAAGATAGTTATAAATATAAAAGGTTCCAGTGAGATTTTTCTAACAGCTTTAATGATATATAATATAGTTCATACTACACATACATAATATAATTCAGTTGTTCACATTGTATAAGATGATTCCTTTTAGTATAATCCATAGAGAAATACAATCATTGTCAGTATCTAGAACACATGTCCTCCTAAAGACTGGCTCATAAATGTTCATAGAAGATTTATATATGATATCCCAGAAGGAAAAAAACATCCTAAATTCTCTTCAGGTAATGAGTGGATAAGTGCAATGTGACGCGTGGTGGAGATCCTGCAACTACTGTGAAAACAGGCCAGACTTTGAGACTCATTCCTCTTCTACCATAATTTTGGTAAACTGCGATCAGAAAATCTAAATAGCATATTTTTCTACTGTATTTTTCTGTATCCGGCCCTGTGCTTAGTGCCTTACATGCATCATTCAGTGAAAGCCATTTTATAGCGAGAAAACTAAGGTCTGAAGATTAAACAACTTGTGAAACATAACATGTGTAATGCATGACTAAAACGTAAAGCCTGGGTGTGTCTGAAACTAGAATGTGTACTTTTTGCTATAACATTACTTTGATAGGCACCTGATGACTGTTTCTAAGTCTTCTAGGTCCGTGCAAGGAAGAAAAAAAAAACCAAAAGAATTGTTTCTTCTCTTGTGCACTTCCATGTTTCTGCTTACCAAGTGGCATTGGAGGTAGCCTATCTCAGAACAACCTGGCTGCACACCTGTACATGCGAACAACCCTGAAAAGAATAGCTTTGGCTCTTTCGCACTTTCTGGAGTTCCCAAGAAGGTAAGAGGGATGGCAAAGGCCTTCTGGGCCTTCCTCTGTGCATGGCTCTATTCTCATGCTCAGCATCTCCCCTGCTCATACATTATGCTCATGCAATACCTAAATAAGTGTCACTCCATGCACAGGGTGTATTTTCACTGTTGCTAACTCAGGGCCTTTGCCCAGGTTACTTGTAGTTGCATGGATTACCTTTCTCTTCCTCTTCACTTAGAAGAGCTCCTAGTTAGTCATCAAAACTATTAGGTGCTTCAGGAAGCTTCCTCTGACCTGGCTTTAGATTCTTCGTAATAGCCTATGCACAACTTTATAGTAGGGTATTTCCACACTGTATCTTAACTATTTTTCCTTGACTTGCGTGATCTCCTCAAGAACGGACACTCTAATTTGTCTGTAGTCCCAAAGGCTTGCACAGTGATTGTTAATGCCCAGCATGAGCTCAGTGAATGCTTACTGATTGATTATATGAATGAAGTAATAATTGTGGAACACCTATAATAGGTCAGGTATTTTACAAATATTGATTCATTTAGATCCTTCAAACAAATCTTGAAGGTATGTCGAGCTATGTCAACATTGTTAGATAAAGAAACTGGAATACAAATCATGTAGCCTGTATGTGGGAGTGCTGAGATTGAACTTGAGGTTCAACAACTCTAAACTGGATGTGTGTATATATCCATGCTGTTTCCTACCAGAAAAAAACTCAATCCAGACTTAACACACTTATTATCTGTGGTCATATGCCTTGGGAAATATCCATGGCACCTAAAATTTTTTGCGCATGTTCTATGTCTCATATATTATATCAGCTTCAGCATTAGCGCATATAATACAGCTTACCCTGCTGTTTAGTTGATAGTTGTGTGAAAACAGTCACAGAAGCTTATCAAGAAATCGAGACCTACCTTGGTATCCTTTCAACAGATTTGTCACCTCACTGATGTCAAAGGCAAGCAGAAATTACTTTGTACATCACAAGCATGGCTAAAGCCTAAGGAGCTTAGTAAAATATAACAACAGAGATTGATTCAAGGGTGATATATACTCACTGTCAATGCTTTTATAGGATTAGTTTGGAAGAATTTTATTTTCTTTAATTCACACACAATCTAATCGCACCTGTCCATTGGAGAGCAAGAGCTGCTACAGAGGCCCAGGGCCTTTTAGCAGTCCTTGTTAATGCTCAGAGAGCCTGTCTCTTACATCTTCATTCCTATGCCCCTGCACATCTTTGCCTGAGCATATCAAGCAGTAATGGCACTGGTTTATGATCTTTGAAGCATTACTGGATGTCACAAAATTGGTTCAAAATAGTTTGCTTTCACATAGATCATTGCAGTCATCGAAAACTTGCCTCATTTTTCCCTATCTAAATAAGAAATCATCTCAGGCCTGCTCCATTATTGTACACCATGAAGCTACTGCTCTGTGTTGCCAAGAGGCCTTTTTTCTTTACCTCCTCCAGAATGCACTCAAGAGAAAAGAATAAATGAAATGATAGCTCCAAATACTTCACCCTTCCCAAGTCCCATGTTTGTCTACATTAACTGCATGCCAAGTTCAAATTCAGGCCCTTGAGAACCTTGGAAATAGTCCTTGAATCCTAGTATGTCAATGTCCTAACCTTTTCTTCCTTGTGGACCCTATATCCCAAGAAGTAACAGGAATTACTCTGGTCGCTTTTCTTTCCCAGGAAATATGTGTTAGATTATAGAATGTAAAGCTGCTTATGGTAACCACATCTATGTGATATTCACAATAATTATGTTCAGTTTTCTTGAGGATTCTTGGGGATAATTGCATAGAATACTTCATCCATTTTGTCACTAATTATGTAGACTTCCTTCCCAGCTGTCACTGCATCTTTCTCTAAGAGTAGATAGACTAGCACCCAGTTTCGTCTGTAGATCTTTGTGGCCATGTTATCATCTCTCTCTCTCTCTCTCTCTCTCTCTCTCTCTCTCTCTCTGTCTCTCCTCCCTCCCTCCCTCATCCTC